>CM038793.1:44691933-44764094 GCA_021764765.1 Vicia sativa | reverse complement strand
CTTATGCCTTTCAAATCGGCTAAGACCAAATAATGCATTTTTATTCGATTTCAAAACTTCAATTAAGCTCTCCTCCTCATTCTCAGACAATGTATTGCTAATGATTCGGGCTTTTACCTCCTCCTCAAGAAACACATACTTTAAATGAGGCGGTAGCTCTTTCAACTCAAGTTTTGGTAAATCGTCTTTAAGATCTTTCTTGAACTTTCCTCTTCTTCCTCGAGGGTGCATTTCCTTTGAAATTTCCACTCCTTAAACACTCCTCAATATCTAGACTATCATCATCATCATTCACTTCTTGAGTTGCTTCCTCGATATACGTCAATCTTAAAACAATCTTTCTTATCCATGGGATGCTTCATTGCTTCAAAGATTAAAGCAAATCTCTTCGTCTTGTACTCTCGCCTTCATTAGGCCATCATCTATCAATCATCATCCTTGCCGTCTTCATGAGCGGTCTTCCAATTAAAGGTGCATCAACATCTTCCTCCATGTCTATGACTACAAAGTCCACGGAGGAAAAAGAATTTGTCCACTTTTACCAACAAATCTAAAGCTCGCCCGTCTGAGGCAAGTAATAGACTTGTCGCTAATTGCAATGTCATTTCGTGGACTTTAATTCAATCTCCCCGATCTCTTCACAATGGATAATGGAATCAAGTTGATGCTTGACCCCAAATCAATTAATCCTTTTCAAACTACATCCCAATATTAGCGGGCAAAGTTACGCCCGGATCACTCTTTCTTGAATGGTGCGTTGAATTATTGCCTACAACTAGCATCCACCATTATGGTTTCTTGATCCGTATACCTCTTCTTTTTCGTCAAGATATCCTTCATGAATTTTGCATATTTGGGCATTTTCTCTAATGCTTGATAAATGGAATATTTATTTGCAATTGCTTGAAAATATCCATAAACCTAGCATAGTGCTTTGCATCATCCTTTTTAGAGGAAGGTGAGGATATGGCAAACTTCTCAATGGATAAGTTACTTCCTTCTCTTTTCCTTCTTCATTATTTTCTTTTCTCATCTATTTTCTCCTTTTCAACTACACCATTTTCCTTTTCATTTCAACTAACACCTCATTTCAACTAAATCATCCTCCATCAACATTATCATGTTTTCAACTTCATCCTCTTCATCTTTTTTTACCTCTTCCTCCACTTTCTTCTTCATCCTTCTCCACTACTTTCTTTTTCTTTCAACTACCTTCCTTTTCTCATCACAAACTCTACCACTTCTTGTTGTTATGGCTTTGCAATGCTCCTTAGGATTTGTTTGCGTAGTTAGGGAAAATGATGTCGAAGCACTTTGTTTGGAAAGTTGCTTAGCTAGTTGTCAACTTGAGTTTCAAGTTCTTGATAGATGCCTCCGTGCTCTTTTGATTAGCCATTGAGGCTTGCATAAATTGAGCTAGAGTGTCTTGAATGTTGGAAGATCTCACTTGACTTTGAGGTTGGTTTTGTTGTTGGCCTTGAGTTTGTTGTTGACTTTGATTTTGATTTTGATTTTGTGTTTGACATGGATTTTGCCTTCCTTGGTTATTGTTATCTTGCCTCCACCCTCCTTGATAACCTTGATTACCCCTTTGTTGGTAACCTTGGTTTTGATTTTGATAAGGGTAAGGGCTCGTTGTTGGTACCACTTGGCCTTGGTTGGCCACATAGTTAGCTTCCTCGTTCTCAGGAGGACAAAATCCGGTTTTATGATCTCCTTTGCACAATTCACAAAAGCTATTTGGTGAGCTTGCTTATTTGATGCTCCTTGTAACTCCATGATTTGTTGAGGGGTTTAGCCATTTGTTTTGTCAATTCTTCAACTTGTTTGAAAATTTGTTTCGCCACAAGTGCTTCATGACTTCGAACCAATTTCTAAAACTCCGTTTTCCTTGTACACCTCCTTGATCATGTTGAGTTTGATGATCATTCCTACCCATCTTCTCAATTATTTGGATTGCTTCATACGGTGTTTTGCCATCAAAGAACCTCCCATAGTGGCATCCAACAACAATTTGTGTTGAGGTTGGAGACCATTTGGAAAATATGAATTTGTGTAAGCTCGTCAAAACCATGGCTCGGACACTTCCTTAGCATAGACTTATATCTTTCCATGCGATTCAAAGGCTCGTTTACTCCTTGCGAAAATACCGAGATAGCCGTCTTAGCCTCCATGAAGCGTGATTGAGGGAAAAAGCGTTCAAGAAACTTTTCCTCCAAAGCGTTCAATTAGTCATTGTCTCTTGCAATTGATCAAGATACCAATCTTTTGCCTTCCCACACTAGAGAATGAGGAAAAGCCTTTGGAAATATTGCTCTTCTTGGTCTTCGGACACCCGCGCTCCAGCGATCTCGTAGAACTTGGTAAGGTGAGTGTAAGGGTCTTCATGGTGATAGCCATGAAATGGACTTACATAGAGTTGAAACAACCCGTTTTCATTTCCAACCCTTGCATTTGCTTGTCGGGCCGAGCATTATGGCGAGGGCTATTGACCACGGCCTTGATGGTGGTGGTGGTGGTGGTTGATTCTCCTCCATAGTGGTGACTTCTCCAAACACGGGTGGTGTTGAAGAAGTGGATGCTTCTCCTCTTTCTCCTCTTTCTTGCCTTTGCCTAGCTTGTCTTTTCTTCTTCTAGCACTACTATTAAGTCTCTAGCCGTCCTTTCAATTTCGGGATCGAAAGGAGTTGGTCGAGGAATACTTCCTCGCATAAACTAATTCACGAAAAGTCTAGCCACAAAACAAAGAGATTAGTAGAAAAAGTCTTAAAACACACAACTATTGCTATCTGAAACAACATCAAGCATAATCCACAACGGCACCATTTTGTTGTAGGATTTTTCCGTGAACAAAGTATTTTAATTATCGTTCCACGAGGATTGGTGCATGTTATAGTCTTTCAATAGAAAAGTATGTTTTAAGATGATGTAACCAAAGGTTTGTTATCTACTCTACTAGAATCATGAGTTTCTAAACAACAACTAAATTAATTCTTTCAAAGAGAGTTATGGTTTGGATTAGAGAGTTTGAGATTGTTTTCAAGTTAAGAAGGCATGTCAAGATTAGTTTCATTGATCTAGTTTCATACATATTCATTTTAATCAAGTGATGAACATAATAGATGATTTCTACAAATACATATCCTCTCGATCTTGTAGATTTCCCACCAAGATTGTGAATGTTATCATGTTAATCCTTGCATGATTCCTCACTACAACTATTAGCATGATAATCATTAAGTTCAATATTTTGTAAACTCTAACACACAAATCTATTCCTAGTATTTGTTTATGAGAGGATGAATATCCTAGGTCACTTTGAAATATTCTTTTCAAGCAAAACTCAAGCATAAAGATGAAGAACAAAGATATTCAACTATATTAATCATCAACCATGTTCATACACCAATGGATTAAAATAATTACATACTATAAAGATCAACTACCTCTAATCTTGACACAAAAGGAGCTTAGCTACTCATTTCCATGGTTGCCTTGCTCTCAAGATTGTTGGTAGAGATGATGAACATGAGAAAAATCAAGAGAAAAGCTATGGTTTTTCTTCCTAAACTTGCCCTAGATTTACAAAGATGAAAGATAATGATGGTCTATGTTTTCTTGCTTCCTTTACAAGCCAAAAGGTCAGGTGAAGTGATGGGTTGGTGGCTCAAAGGTGAAAGCATGGGCTGTCCTTTTTAAATTTGCATGAGATGTATGGCCTCTATCTTGACACCCTGCGCGACTGCATCTTCCCTCTTCAAAATTATCTTCAAAGAATCATCCTAAAGCTCTTCAAGTACCCTTGAATCCAAGCTTGGGAGAATTATTAATAAATTCCTACAATTAAGAGTAACTAAAGTCAAATAATATATATATTAAACAAAACTAGATAAAAACCTAATTAAAGCAAAATACTAGAATAAATATACAAATTAAATACAAAGACATTGTTAAGGACCACAAAATAATGTACAAAATAACTACAAATTGGTCATAACAACTCTCTAACTTACTTCTTTGTTTGTCCTCAAACAAAGTCAATAATCTTACAAAGCTAGAAGGAACAAAATGCAAGCATGCAAACTCACACAAGAGTAATGGTTCAAACTCGACATACCAGGGCAAAAGCACACATCAATCGCTTCTTCTAAACCAACATGGCCATGAATTAAGTTCTAAACACAATATATCAAAACATATAACAAAATAAAAGATATGTTCACACTTGAATCACCTAATCATTTCTTCAAAATTCAAGAAGAACAAAATGCATATTCACAAAGGACTAAACACTCTCACTAATAATTATGCACATCGAGAATAATTCATGTGTTCATGAAACAAGTTAAATGATAAAATTGAAACAAAGATCGCTAAGGACTTTCAAGGTTGTAACTTGGCTTAGGTTAGAAACAAGGGATATTTAAGTACAAAGCCATTGAAGCAGATCGGGTAAAAGGATATGAAGAGCATTTCACAACTAATTCCCATCTTATTATTCATGACCTCTTTCTTTTTCTACATGATCCTCTCTTTCTTTTCTTTTTTCTTTTTATCTTTTCATAAACAAATTTCTTTCTTCTTTTGTATTTTTCTTTTCTCTATTCTTTTTCTTTCTTAGGATCATTGTGCCATCAATTCTAGGTTCTTTTTGATCCACCTCCCCAACTTCATTTATATCAATCCTTTTTTATTCAAGAACATGCTCTTGGGTTAATTAACAAAGGGTTGGTATTCCTAAACAAGAAAATTTATAGAATAAATTATCATTGAATTTTCAAAGATTATCAACAACTATTAAGTGGCCTACTTAACAATTAGTTGATTTGATACATTCATCCTACAAATACTACTTAAGCTCAAAAGGGTTCACAAGGATTCGCTCTCTCACGGGTAATTGAAGCCCTTTTTAGAATTGAGTAGTTTTCCTCATAATGCACAAAAATTGCCTTGATCATTTCTTAGTTTCCAAGTTATCCCAAACAAGTAAAGATTAAGCATGAATCACACGAGTTAACACAACTATTAGACACTCAATATTTGGTAAAAGTGGAAGCTTCTCACATATATGGTTTATGTCCTAATGATTGAATGTGAACACAAAATTTTTTGTACATGCCGAAATATCTTGCATAAAGAACAAATTTCATAGACATGTTATGTTTCTACAAGACGATTAAATGTGTACCTTCTTTGTGGAATGAATCGAGAATTTTATCATCACCATCACTTTGGTGAAACACGCTTACTAGCTTTGAAGAACCATTGAAGAATTCGGACAAACCACAAGAAGTACATTCAAACGAAATAACTAGAATCTAAAAATAAAATAAAATAGAACAAAATAAAAGAAACTAAACTAAAATAAAAAGACACCCCCAAAATGGTGTTTAAACTTAAAAAGAAGTATTTAGGCTTCATGCCTACAAAAAATTAATTGGAATTACAAGCCAATCCCCAAAATTGGATGGCAACCAACAAAATCCAAAGTTTAAAACTAAAATGCAAAAATAAAATCTAGAACTAGAATCTGAAAGTAAAATAAAAGCAGGAAATGAAAAGAAATCAATCGTGGTCTAAATCGAATCTCAATCGACCCAGTCGAGCAAGACCGAACGAACTCTCTTCACCATCATCCTCATCTCCCACCTCCTCCTCGGCATTTGGCCGACCGGGCCAACTTGACATATCTTTCACTGCTCACCGTCACGAGTGAAATGGTTCACTCCGGGCTCTCTAATCTGTAGAGCAAGGTGCTCCATGCTCTCATGCATAAACATAAATGCTCTCGATGAGCGAGATGCATCACATTCCATTCTTCGATGGACTAGCTTGAGGAAGTGTCATTGCAATGAGTACGGCTGGGCGGTATTATCAAGGACCCTACAAAATCGATCACAGTAGTGATCATCAACAGCTCCATCAATGGTGAGGTGTCCTACTACAGGAAAAGCCACCTTCGCTCTCTTCAGCAAACCCATGATCAAGCCAGGATAAGTGAGAGCACACTTTATACGCTCCCCCCTGGAGGTATAACTCAGCGTAACCCTCTTCAGCTCATTGGCGATCAGACGGCCAAAATCAATTTGTTCCTCATCGAGCATGTAAGCAATCAAACATGTCGTCTCCATGGGTATCGAAGATGTGTGGCTCCTAGGTTTCAGATTGTATAGAGTCACACACATCATAACTCTGGCGCTAGTTTTCGGTAGTCTGTTGAATTTCAAGGTTGACCGGTGATTCGTTTCATAAGAATGCCGGACAAGCAGGCTTATTCTTGACATGTTGTAATCCTAATTACCACAGCAGTGCTCATGGTAGACATCCGATTGGTCCTCAGGGCTGTCCGATTGATGCCGAGCTGTTGATTCTTTGAGTGAGAGAAGGAAGCGGATTTTCCTCGAACAAGCTGAAGCAAACCTAAACTCCATCCCTCGGCGGGATAGCATTAGCATAGAACTTCGAACAAGCTCCACATTCATCTTTGTTTGAGGGTTACAAAGAACTTCAACCCGTAGTTATCCGGGATGACATGAGGGTGTGGTAGTGCCACTCATGGAGGCGATGGTGCGCTCGATCCGGATGTTGCGCTCCTCGAGCTCTTTGTAGCGAGCCTCTGGCGAGCCCCAAATCGCTGGCATCGAGCCAGCGAGGGCGAGAGGGCCCGGCCAGAGGAAACTCTTTGTCGCTTAGGTGCCATCAAATTTCAACACAAAATCAACGGAAAAGTGACAAGGGTGTCCATTAGCAATAAACCGCATAAGCGAAAGCAAACCAACCAACCAAGGCATTACAACTAATCGGAAACACTAAAAACCACGTGAAGAATTTTTCAAAATTCTGCGGACCCATGTTGGCCAGCTCTTTTCGAAAAATTCTTACGCAAAGCGAATTTTTCTCCACACAATAACGTCCTAGGGCGTGAAAATAACATCCTATTACTTCTCTACACAAAAACATCCTAAATCTAAGAGAAAATTCGAAAATTCCTAACCCTAGGTTTTCAAAATCTAACCTAAACATGCAATGTAGCGAAATTGAGAAAAGAAAAACATAGAATACTTACTAGGATGCCTTGGGGATTGATTTGACAAAGAAATTCGCAAAGATTTGGAGATTTTGGTTGGGGATTTTGGGATTTTGAGAGGATGAAGAAAGATGAAGAAAATAGGGAAAAAGGGTTTAAAATAACCCTAACCTGTTTAAAACTAACTAGGCCGATTTGGGCCTCAAAATCGATTTTTCAAAATATTTTTCAAAATCGATTTGGGCCCCGTCGATGCTGCACAAACATGCATGCCAGCGTGCACTGCCTACAAGCATTCGACCAAGAATGCAGCACCCAAGCATTTACGCCCAAGTACTGCCCAAGCACCTTTTCTACCTATGCTGCGCTGGCGCCTTGCGGCGGTATACATGCCAGCGTGCTGCACGCACATTTCTACCCAAGTCGCACCCGAGCACCTTTTCTACCTATGCACTGCTTCTACGAGCCTTGCTGCGCTGTCACATCCACCCTATATATGTATAAACTGCCAAAGTGACTCAGATTTAAGTTTTGTCCCTTTTTCCAAAGCCTGCGTTACTATAAGGAAGAAGTCCATTTCTGTAAGGAAGGGTTAAAGAAGGGTAAGCAGCTAGAAGGGTTAGCTGCTTTACGAATTTTTTTAACAATGGTTTTGGCAAGTGTTATTAACCGCACTGGTAGGATTCTTCGTCACAAGAACACTACCGTGCATTTATTGGGACCTGTTCACCATAGCAAGCAATCATTACCTTGAATTTTTGAAGGATAAAGAAAGCAAATTTTTAGAGTTCCACCACGAAATCAAGGTTGATTTTAATTCAAATAATATTTTATTACAAATTTGGTTTGTTAATGAAGTTTTCATAACACGATGACTTGATTTCTCTGCATTGTAAAAACAAGCAAGTGTTATAGAATTTTGCTAACTTCAATTTATGTTAGGATGAGAAGCTCATCGAGATGGTTGAAGACTCAGTTTACTGTGACTATTGTGACCGATATATGACAAACCATCTCCTCATTCCCAGCCTAAAATTCCAATCGATTGTTGGAGTTGTCGGGAGAAATTATCGACATGGATGTGGAAATTTATGTCTAAAAAAGATGCAATTTGGAAGGCATTCTTCAAGCTATGAAACAATTTCAACATTCATAATCCCAATCCGGTAATGCCACTCACACACAATCCGTCAGCTAGATCCAACATTGTGTAACGTACCACTCCCCACAATGCCAAGGCATGTAGGCAAATGGAAACATCAACCAGCCGATTACGCGCGCTGGGCATGAAAATTCATAACTTTGTTTGCACCTTAGCGTGTTTGCACCTGGCGTGCACGCCTAGCATGCATTCCGAGGCATGCATGCCAGCGTGCTGCACAAGACATTTCTACCAAGTACGCACGCCCAAGCACGCTTTTCTACCTCGCGCCAGCGTTCTGCACAGCTTTCTTGCGTGCCCACATATCCACCCTATATGTATAAACTGACAAAGTGACCCAGATTTATGTTTTGTCCCGTTTTCCCAAGCCTGCGTTACTGTAAGGAAGAAGTTTATTTCTATAAGGAAGGGTTAAAGAAGGGTAAGCAACTAGAAGGGTTAGCTGCTTTACGAATCTTTTCAGCAATGGGTTTGGCAGTTGTTATTAACCGCACTGGAAAGATTCTTCGTCACAAGAGCACTACCGTGCATTTATTGGGAACTGTTCACCATAGCAAGCAATCATTACCTGGAACTTTTGAAGGATAAAGAAAGCAAATTTTTAGAGAGTTCCACCCTGAAATCAAGGTAGATTTTAATTCAAATAATATTTTATTACAAATTCAGTTTGTCAATGAAGTTTCTATAACCTGATGACTTGATTTCTCCTGCATTATAAAAAACAAGAAAATGTTATAGAATTTTGCTAACTTCAAATTTATGTCAGGAGGAGAAGCTCATCGATATGGTTGAAGACTCAGTTCACTGTGACTATCGTGACAGATATATAACAAACCATCTCCTCATTCTCAGCCAAAAATTCCAATCGATTGTTGGAGTTGTCGGGAGAATTTATCGACATGGTTGTGGAGATTTATGTCTGAAAAAGATGCATTTTGGAAAGGCATTTTTCAAGCTATGAAACAGTTTCAACATTCATAATCCATATCCAGGTAATTCCACTCACACACCAATCACGTCAGTTAGATCCAACATTGTGTAATGTACCACTCCCCACAATGCCAAGGCATGTAGGCAAATGGAAGCATCAACCAGCGCCCGATTACGCGCGCTAGGCATGAAAATTCATAACTTTGAGTGCACGCAACGCGCCCGTGCACGCCCATGCATGCAATGCCTCCCCAAGCGTGCTTGCACGAGCGTGCACATCTAGCATGCCGCCTACTGGAGCATGCATGCCCAAATGTGCGCGACATTTTGCCCAGCGTGCACCTGCCGAGCATTTCTACCCAGTGCGCTGCCCAAACACCTTTCTGTCTATGCTGCGTGCGCGCTGCCAGAATGCACGTATGCGCTTTGTCATCCACCCTAGATATGTATAAAATGCCTAAGTGACCCAGATTTCAGTTTTGTCCCGTTTTCCCAAACCTGCGTTACTGTAAGGAAGAAGTCCAATTCTGTAAGGAAGGGTTAAAGAAGGGGTAGCAGCTAGAAGGGTTAGCTGCTTTACGAATATTTTCAGCAATGGGTTTGGCAGTTGTTATAAACCGCACTGGAAGGATTCTTCTTCACAAGAGCACTACCGTGCATTTATTGGGAACTATTCACCATAGCAAGCAATCATTACCTGGAATTTTTGAAGGATAATGAAAGAAAATTATTTTGAGAGTTCCACCCTGAAATCAAGGTTGATTTTAATTCAAATAATATTTTATTACAAATTCAGTTTGTCAATGAAGTTTCCTTAACCTGATTACTTGATTTCTCCTGCATTATAAAAAATAAGAAAATGTTATAGAATTTTGCTAACTTCAAATTTTTGTCGGAGGCTCATCGATATGGTTGAAGACTCGGTTCTTGACTATCGTGATATATATATGACAAACCATCTCCTCATTCTCGTAAAAATTCAATCGATTGTTGGAGTTGTCGGTAGAATTTATCAACATGGTTGTGGAGATTTATGTCTGGAAAAAATGCATTTTGGAAAGGCATTCTTCAAGCTATGAAACAGTTTCAACATTCATAATCTCAATCCAGGTAATGCCACTCACACACCAATCATATCGATTAGATCCAACATTGTGTAGCGTACCACTCCCACAATGCCAAGGGATGTAGGCAAATGAAAGCATCAACCAGCGTCGATTACGCGCTAGGCATGAAAATACATAACTTTGACTGCCTTCCCAAGGCGCCTCTGCAACCTGCAATGCACCGCAAGCGTGCTTGCGTTCCAGGCGTGCGCAGCATACCTACACATGCAATCCCGCAGGCATGCGCGGCGTGCTGCCTAAGCGTGCTGCACCTGCATTTACGCGAGCACGCTTTTACGCTATGCACCTTTTGCACGCGCGCGCTGCCAAGGCACGCACTGCTGCTGTCTGTCCCCTATATATGTATAAACATCCAAGTGACCAGTTTGGTTTGTCCTGTTTTCCAGGCTGCGTTTGTAAGGAAGAAGTCCATTTTGTTAGGAAGGGTTAAAGAAGGGTTAGTCCTAGAAGGGTTAGCTACTTCTGAATGTTTTCAGCAATGGGTTTGGCAGGTGTTATTAACCGCATTGGAATGATTTTTCGTCACAAGAACACTACCGTGCATTTATTGGGAACTATTCACCATAGCAAGCAATCATTACCTGGAAATTTTGAAGGATAAAGAAGCAAATTGTTTAGAGAATTCCACCACGAAATCAGGTTGATTTTAAATCAAATAATATTTTATTACAAATTCAGTTTGTCAATGAAGTTTCCATAACCTGATGACTTGATTTCTCCTGCATTATAAAAAACAAGAAAATGTTATAAAATTTTGCTAGCTTCAAATTTATGTCAGGAGGAGAATCTCATCGATATGGTTGAAGACTCGGTTTATTGTGACTATCACGGCGGATATATGACAAACCATCTCCTCATTCTCAACCAAAATTCCAATCGATTGTTGGGTTGTCGGGAGAATTATCGACATGGTTGTGGAGATTTATGTCGAAAAAATGCAATTTGGAAGGCATTCTTCAAGCTGTAAACAGTTTCAACATTCATAATCCCAATCCGGTAATGTCACTCACACACCATCCGCCGTAGATCCAACATTGTGTAGCGTACCACTCCCACAATGCCAAGGCATGTAGGCAAATGGAAGCATCAACCAGCGCCCGATTACGCGCTAGGCATGAAAATTTATAACTTTGGTACTGCCCAAGGCGCCTCCGTGCTCGCCAAACTACCCAAGCATGTAATGCGGCCAAACATGCTTGCACGCCCCGTGCACGCCTAACATGCCTTCTGCGCGGCATGCATGCCGTGCGTGCTGCCTGGCATGCATGCCAGCGTGCACCTGCCAACATTCGACCAAGCATGCCTACGCGACATTTACGCCCAATCGCGCCCAAGCTTGCTTTTCTACCTATGCTTGCTGGCAGCGCATTACCAAATATGCATGCCCAGCGTGCACTGACATTTCTACCCAGTGCGCACGCCCAAGCTGCTTTTCTACCTATACTGCTGCGTGCGCTGTCATCACCCTATATGTATAAGCGCCAATGTGACTCGGTTAAGTTTTGTCCCTTTTCCAAAGCTGCGTTACTATAAGGAAGAAGTCCATTTACGTAAGGAAGGGTTAAAGAAGATGCGGCTAGAAGGTTAGCGCTTTCTGAATTTTTTTCAATGGTTTTGGCGGTGTTATTAACCGCCTTTGGTAGGATTCTTCGTCACAAAGCACTACCGTGCATTTATTGGGACCTGTTCACCATAGCAAGCAATCATTACCTTGAATTTTTGAAGGATAAAGAAAGCAAATTTTTTAGAGAGTTCCACCCTGAAATCAAGGTTGATTTTAATTCAAATAATATTTTATTACAAATTTGGTTTATTCTTGAAGTTTTCATAACTTTGATGACTTGATTTCTCGCATTGTAAAAACAAGCAAGTGTTATAGAATTTTGCTAACTTCAAATTTATGTTAGGATGAGAAGCTCATCGAGATGGTTGAAGACTCAGTTTACTTTGACTATTGTGACCGATATATGACAAACCATCTCCTTATTCCCAGCCTAAAATTCCAATCGATTGTTGGAGTTGTCGGGAGAATTTATGGACATGGTTGTGGAAATTTATGTCTAAAAAAGATGCAATTTGGAAAGGCATTCTTCAAGCTATGAAACAATTTCAACATTCATAATCCCAATCCAGGTAATGCCACTCACACACCAATCCGTCGCTAGATCCAACATTGTGTAGCGTACCACTCCCACAATGCCAAGGCATGTAGGCAAATGGAAACATCAACCAGCGCCGATTACGCGGCGCTAGGCATGAAAATTCATAACTTTGGTACGCACGCCCAAGGCGCACGCCCAATGCACACCGCGAGGCGTGCACGCCTAGCATGCTGCATTCACGAGCATGCATGCCCAGCGTGTCTGCGCGAAAGCATTTCTACCCAGTGCGCTGCCTAAGCACGCTTTTCTACCTATGCACCTTGGCAGCGCGCACGCTTTGCTTGCGTGCCCATGCATCCACCCTATATATCTATAAACTGCCAAAGTGACCCAGATTTATGTTTTGTCCCATTTTCCCAAGCCTGCGTTATTGTAAGGATGAAGTCCATTTCTATAAGGAAGGGTTAAAGAAGGGTAAGCATTTAGAAGGGTTAGCTGCTTTACGAATCTTTTCAGCAATGGGTTTGGCAGTTGTTATTAACCGCACTGGAAAGATTCTTCGTCACAAGAGCACTACCGTGCATTTATTGGGAACTGTTCACCATAGCAAGCAATCATTACCTGGAATTTTTGAAGGATAAAGAAAGCAAATTTTTTAGAGAGTTCCACCCTGAAATCAAGGTAGATTTTAATTCAAATAATATTTTATTACAAATTCGGTTTGTCAATGAAGTTTCCCTAACCTGATGACTTGATTTCTCCTGCATTATAAAAAACAAGAAAATGTTATAGAATTTTGCTAATTTCAAATTTATTTCAGGAGGAGAAGTTCATCGATATGGTTGAAGACTCAGTTTACTGTGACTATCGTGACAGATATATGACAAACCATCTCCTCATTCTCAGCCAAAAATTCCAATCGATTGTTGGAGTTGTCGGGAGAATTTATCAACATGGTTGTGGAGATATATGTCTGAAAAAGATGCATTTTGGAAAGGAATTTTTCAAGCTATGAAACAGTTTCAACATTCATAATCCATATCCGGTAATGCCACTCGCACACGATCCGTCGGCTAGATCCAACATTGTGTAACGTACCACTCCCCACAATGCCAAGGCGTGTAGGCAAATGGAAGCATCAACCAAGCGCCCGATTACGCGCTAGGCATGAAAATTCATAACTTTGAGATGCACGCCCAACCTGCTGCGTGCACCGCAGCAATGCCTCCCCAAGCGTGCTTGCCTGCCCAGGCGTGCCTGCCTAGCATGCCTGCCTACACAGGCATGCATGCCCAAATGTGCCTGCCTGCCCAAGCATTTTTGCCGAAGCGTGCCTGCCTGCCCAAGCATTTCTACGAAGTCTTCACTGCGAAGCACCTTTTACGTCTATGCGCATGCCGCTGCCAGTGCACTGCGTGCGCTTGTCTGTCGACCCTATATATGTATAAACTGCCAAAGTGACCCAGATTTATGTTTTGTCCCGTTTTCCCAAGCCTGCGTTACTGTAAGGAAGAAGTCCAATTCTGTAAGGAAGGGTTAAAGAAGGGTTAGCAGCTAGAAGGGTTAGCTGCTTTACGAATCTTTTCAGCAATGGGTTTGGCAGTTGTTATTAACCGCACTGGAAGGATTCTTCTTCACAAGAGCACTACCGTGCATTTATTGGGAACTGTTCACCATAGCAAGCAATCATTACCTGGAATTTTTGAAGGATAAAGAAAGAAAATTATTTAGAGAGTTCCACCCTGAAATCAAGGTTGATTTTAATTCAAATAATATTTTATTACAAATTCGGTTTGTCAATGAAGTATCCATATGTTGCACCCCAAAATTTGCCCTCCTGTCTCGATTTTATCTGGCTTAGGCTTCACATTCATCTGCATGCACGTCCATTAGGTCATTAACATTAAACAGACATTCATCCATTGCATATGCATCATTTCGTTGTATTTAAATTGACCAAAAGTTAGTTTAAATCGATATTTGCATCGTTTTATAGTTATAAAATACCGATATTTCACTTCATTCATTTTTATCTTACCTATTTATTGTATCATTTTAAGTTGATTATATGTCGATGATATCAATATTTCGATTTCTGAACAAAGCTGCTAAGCGATTTGACCTTTGTCGCGGAAAATTAAGCGGGAAAAATATTTCAAACTTTAGCCTCTAACTCAACGCTTTGAATCTCATTCGCGTAGATCATGAAAATGTGATCTCTCTAATTTTTCGATACATTTTCAAAGTTTTGTTTTAACCGTAAGTGTTTTAAAGCGGGTATTCTTCATTATTGCTTTATTTCAATTTTAATATATTTGATAATTTTTCTTTAATCTTAGATACCCGTAATTTATTTTAATATGTTTATTTTATTTTTCGGATAATTTATTGTCCGAATTTTTATCATTTAACAATTTTAGGTGTTCACTTTTTATCTCTAAAATCAAACAAAATACTATTGGGCTTATTAATTTTTATCAATTTCATTTTTAGGCCCATTTTATGATTAAGGGTAATTTTGGCATTTGAAAAAAATTGCTAAACCCTAATTTATTGAGTATATATATGTGTTATAATTTACTGTTCAAGGAGGAGAAAAAACGTAAACACGAGGGAGAGGAACGAAATGAAAACGGCGGATCTGAGAAAAGAAATGGCTCCTTTTCATTATCTTCATCATCTCACTCTAAAAAACAACAACAATGTATCCTCTTCATCTTCCTCACTAGCCTAATCGTGACATCACTCCCTCTGTAACTCATTATCCTCCATAACCAACATCTCATACTACCTCTCATCAATTCCTTCGTACACCTTCATCTTCGCTACTCATCAACCTCTGACCCTCTTCAAATGACCCCCACTGTAATCATCTTTACCAGCCCTCCATTTTTGCCATAAACAACAAACTCCCTTGCATCTCACCCTCTCGTCTTTCTCCGCTTCAATTTCCTCTCCGATCCATACTCCCAATCTCCAACCGTTGGTCCCTTCGTTTCTCACCGTATCATACCCTCTGACATCTACTTCGCCGGAAACAAACTCTCGCCGAACCCTCCCTGTAACCTTCAATCACAGCGTAACCATATCCGTCCCAACAACCTACACCCTCTATTCAACAGCCTTCTACCTTCTTCCGTCTTTAACCACATAACTTCCATCGAAAACCTCCATAAAACCAAAACTCACTGTGAACCTACACTCCATAATCTGTAGCAACACGCTGCCATTCCTTCAACCTTCCTCTCACCGTGTCACACCCACCGCTTTCCGCCGTTAACAATCACCGCTGCCATTCACCCTATTGCAACCTTTCAAAAAACCCTCTGTCGCGTCTCTCTCTCACACCTTCGACCTAACCATCATCTCTACTCCCAGCCGCGACAACCGTCACTCTCATCGCCTGTAGCTCCCTCTCTCACAACCTTCAATCCTTACCCCCCGCCGTTTCTTTCGTTATCTCCGCTATTGTCCTCCTGACCCTCACTCAAAACCCGGTTCCTCCAATCGCCGCCGTCTGCCTCATTTCGCATCTCGCCTCGAAACACCACCATTCTATAACTTTCATCGCCATATCATCTTGTTGTTCAACGTTCATCGCTTTCATCAACATCATAGTGTCGACTCTGTATCAGCAACCTTGTTCAATCGTATTCTCCAATCACTATCAACAATCGTCGGTAGCTTCTATTAGGTACAAGCTTGAGCATCCTAAGTGTGGGTTCTTCTTCCTTCTGATTATTCCTCACAGCTCAACGTCACAAACTGTTCAGTAAGTGTTGACATCCTTTCATCTATGTGGATTGATTCGGTTATCTTATGATTTTGTTTTCTGAAAACGACTTTGAAACCTTGTGGTAATTTACATTAAAAGGATTAGTCAAATTTACGTGTCAAGGTATATAGATACATATAATAATGTATTGATGATCTGTTGTGCTGAAATATGGTTGTTGACTTTCTGAAAAGATTGGTTATGTTTGCATTTCTTCAGTTAGAATGTTTTGTTTATGACAAATTCCGCAAACATTCTGATGCTTGGTTAAGTTGTTGTTTGTGTTTAATCAAGGTCGAAGTATCAACGTCATTGTGTTATTGTTCTATTTTAATTCCGATTAGTCATGGTAACGATGTTTAGTTTCGAGGAAGGTTTGTTGTTTCCGCATTTATTTGCGTAGAAACTAACCGAGAAACCGTTGAGACACCGTGTTATTATGTTATTCTAATTTTGATTGAATTTGAGATGAGGATTCCATACTAGTCCGATGATGGTTTAACGTCTATTTTCGCGCTTATCCGCGTAAGATTTAACCGAGGAACTATGGGCAACCGATTGTTTCTATCTTTGCAATGTTCCTTTTGTTCAAAAGAGATTTGGATACATTTCAAATTCGAATGCGAAGTTTAATCGATAATGACACCACTTTTTGTTGATGTTTTATTGGTTGATTTTTTTTATTGTTTGTAATAGTCAAGGTTTGGTAGTTTCGATGAAGGTATAGTGATAATGTCGCGTTTATTCGCGTGTAAATCTTACCGAGAAAATGATGGGATATTTATAGTGTACTCTCGATTATGTTCGATTGAAGTTGTGACGATTAATTTCTAGGTGGTTTTGGTAGTTTCAATGATGGTTTATTGTCAATGTCACATTTATTTGCGTAAGATTTAATCGAGAAACTATCGTGGGCAATATTGTTTCCTTTGCGTGAATTTGAGCAAGAAAAAATCGTTTCATCTTGATTTAAATTGGTTGATTAGTTGCTGCCGGTTATTGATAAGAGGCTAAGAACTTGATTTAATTCACTACTTTGTTCGTTCTTGATTCAATTTGAGATAACATGAGTTTATGCATACTTGTTATTTGGTTTTGATGGTCGGAATGTCGTATCGTACCCGGATTTGTTTCGATACTTAAAACTTTCATGAGATCTTAGTTTCTAATTTCTTTTACCATGTACTTTCTTGATCCACAAAATACATGTATGTTTGATTTTGGTTTTCATTTAGCTCATTTCAATTCCTCATGTGATTACTAAATTTTGTTCTTTGGTTGATGCAAATTCTTAAATGGCTCATGTTTCATTCGATTTTAATTATAAGTCTTGTTTACTAACACATGTTCTAAGTATTGCAATTTTGTCTCATTTATTTTTATCACACTATGCTACTAACCCATTTGTTTGTTGTGAAGGCATTCAAGAAAAGTCCGATCATCATTTCCTCTTAGCATATACACTTTTCTTCTTCCAATTACATTCTTATTATTGTTCCATTATTAATATCTAGTAATGTCATTTTTATTTTTGTAAATATAAAATACATAATATTTTTGTTCTTATATTTAGTATGAAAATATACATATTATTTTTATTCTTATAACTTTATTCATATCCATTTGTAAATAAAATCATATTGTAATTATTATTCTTGTGTTATGATTTCGAAATGGGAATTTAATTCAACCTTCGAATGAATTTGAACGCAAATATATCCATTCTTCGCATAGTTTTTGTTTGTATCTTGAATGATGTAGGAACCTTCATTTGGTATTCATCCGATGCATCAAGCTTTGTCCGATCTTGAAGACTACTTAAAGCGCATTGCAAGCTATTTAATTATGCAAATTAATTCGATTTGGTTGTATATATCCTTGTTCATGAACATGTACCCTTATTCCTTGTGTGTTCTGATTACCGTCTAATTATGTGTTTATCATATTAGAACACATTGCCTCCTCTTGGGCTCCTCATCAAAGAAGCAGGTAAACATACACAATGCACACCTGCACACATTTATAGTTTGGTCCCTGGGCTTTTCTACAATGACAACTATTCGATCGATTGTTCCAATCGGTCGTTTAGAATACTAGTGTCACGCTAGTCCCACTATTAGGAGCATACATAAAGCCACTTTGTATGGGCTCGCTTGTTTTCCTAATCAAATTATTCTATCCACAATCAAACTCTTAAAACACTTTCAAAATCAAAATAATTAATTGAACTTGTTCTTTTAAAAATTAATTTTTCTACAAAAACCAAAAACATAGTGGTATGGTATTTAATTAAATTGTTAGAGTTAGCGAACAATTTAATTAAAATGTAAATATTTGGGCCATTAGAGGGTAACAATGACTTAAATACTTTATTCCATAACATAATAAAAGTGAACTTTGTTTCACCTCACTCTTTTCATAATAAAGATTTTGGATGAGAGATGATCGGTTGACCTCAATCACCAATCTCGAGTATTGAATCGTTAGAGGATATCAACGTTTTGGTACTTGTCATCCACAATTAAAATCAATCTAACCCATTCAAATCTTTTTTCGCTCATATGATTATCAAAATAAAAACATTTCAATTAAAATCAATACAACCAATTCAAACATTTTCAACAAGAACTACGGAGTTTTGACTTTCCCATTGCGAGGGAATACGTGAGCGCTTGATTTCGAAACCGTGTCAAACTCAAAATAATAATAAACAAACCCTTTTTCTTATTTCATATTTATAACTTAGAAATTAGCGATTACACACAAAAACACATTTTGAACTAAATGGGTCCCATCAAGTTCGATGGACGTAAGAGGTGCTAATACCTTCCCCTTGCGTAACCGACTCCTGAATCCATCCTTTTTGCTCTTGTAGACCGCCTTATCCGATTTTTGTGGGTTTTATCTATATTTCCCCGTTCTTTCTAGAACAAATAAAATTAGGTGGCGATTTCATTGTTTTTGAAAATCATTTAAATGATTTTGAAAATCAAGTTACTTCACCATAACTGATGACTTGATTTCTCCTGCATTATAAAAAATAAGAAAATGTTATAGAATTTTGCTAACTTCAAATTTATGTCAGGAGGAGAAGCTCATCGATATGGTTGAAGACTCAGTTTTCTGTGACAATCATGATATATATATGACAAACCATCTCCTCATTCTCAGCAAAAAATTCCAATCGATTGTTGGAGTTGTCGGGAGAATTTATCAACATGGATGTGGAGATTTATGTCTGAAAAAGATGCATTTTGGAAAGGCATTCTTCAAGCTATGAAACAGTTTCAACATTCATAATCTCAATCCGGTAATACCACTCACACACCAATCCGCGTCATTAGATCCAACATTGTGTAACGTACCACTCAAACAATGCCAAGGGATGTAGGCAAATGGAAGCATCAACCAGCGTCGATTACGCGCGCTAGGCATGAAAATACATAACTTTGAGCTGCCTGCCCAAGACTTCACGCCCAAGCATGCAATGCGCCCAGTGTGCTTGCACGCGAGGCGTGCCTACCTAGTATGCTGCATTCACAAGCATGCATGCCCAAGCGTGCACGCCCGAGCATTTCTACCCAAGTCGCACGCGAGCCTACTTTTCTACCTATGCACCTGCCAGCTTTGCCCGAACTTTGCTGCGTCTTTGTCATCCACCTATATATGTATAAACTGCCAAAAGTACCCAGATTTATGTTTTGTCCCGTTTTCCCAAGCCTGCGTTACTGTAAGGAAGAAGTCCATTTCTGTAAGGAAGGGTTAAAGAAGGGTAAGCAGCTAGAAGAGTTAGCTGCTTTACGAATCTTTTCAGCAATGGGTTTGGCAGTTGTTATTAACCGCACTTGAAAGATTCGTCATCACAAGAGCACTACCGTGCATTTATTGGGAAGTGTTCACCATACCAAGCAATCATTACCTTGAATTTTTGAAGGATAAAGAAAGCAAATTTTTTAGAGAGTTCCACCCTGAAATCAAGGTAGATTTTAATTCAAATAATATTTTATTACAAATTCGGTATGTCAATGAAGTTTCCATAACCTGATGACTTGATTTCTCCTGCATTATAAAAAACAAGAAAATGTTATAGAATTTTGCTAACTTCAAATTTATGTCAGGAGGAGAAGTTCATCAATATGGTTGAAGACTCAGTTTACTGTGACTATCATGACAGATATATGACAAACCATCTCCTCATTCTCGACCAAAATTCCAATCGATTGTTGGGTTGTCGGAGAATTTATCGACATGGTTGTGGAGATTTATGTGCGAAAAGATGCATTTTGGAAGGCATTTTCAAGCTATAAACAGTTTCAACATTCATAATCCATATCCAGGTAATGCCACTCACACACCAATCACGTCAGCTAGATCCAACATTGTGTAACGTACCACTCCCCACAATGCCAAGGCATGTAGGAAAATGGAAGCATCAACCAACACCGATTCGGCGCGCTAGGCATGAAAATTGAACTTTGGTACTGCCCAACGCCTCCGTGCACGCGAGCATGCAATGACTCCCCAAGCGTGCTTGCACGCGAGCGTGCACGCCTAGCATGCTTGCAGCATGATGCATGCCCAAATGTGCTGCACTGCAGCATTTACGGCGTGCTTGCACAAACATTTCTACCAAGTCACGCCTTCCCGAGCACGCTTTTCTTTCTATGTGCGCTGCGTGCTTTGTCTTTCCACCCTATATATAAACGCCAAAGTGACCCGTTTCAATTTTGTCCCGTTTTCCCAAGCCTGCGTTACTGTAAGGAAGAATTCCATTTCTATAAGGAAGGGTTAAAGAAGGGTTAGCAGCTAGAAGGGTTAGCTGCTTTACGAATCTTTTCAGCAATGGGTTTGGCAATTATTATTAACCGCACTGGAAGGATTCTTCTTCAAAAGAGCACTACCGTGCATTTATTGGGAACTGTTCACCATAGCAAGCAATCATTACCTAAAAATTTTGAAAGATAAAGAAAGCAAATTTTTAGAGTTCCACCACAAGCAAGGTTGACTTTAATTCAAATAATATTTTATTACAAATTCGGTTTGTTAAAGAAGTTTCCATAACCTGATGACTTGATTTCTCCTGCATTATAAAAAACAAGAAAGTGTTATAGAATTTTGCTAACTTCAAATTTATGTCAGGATGAGAACCTCATCGAGATGGTTGAAGACTCAGTTTACTGTGACTATCGTGACCGATATATGACAAACCATCTCCTCATTCTAAGCCTAAAATTCCAATCGATTGTTGGAGTTGTCGGGAGAATTTATCGACATGGTTGTGGAAATTTATGTCTAAAAAAGATGCAATTTGGAAAGGTATTCTTCAAGCTATGAAACAGTTTCAACATTCATAATCCCAATCCAGGTAATGCCACTCACACCAATCCGTCATTAGATCCAACATTGTGTAAGCGTACCACTCCCCGATGCCAAGGAATGTAGGCAAATGGAAACATCAACCAACGCCGATTCTGCCGTACTAGGCATGAAAATTCATAACTTTGAGCTGCCTACCCAGGCGCCCAAGCATGCAATGCACAAAGCGTGCTTGCGGCCGGCTTTGCCTATCATACTGCCTTCACAAGCACGCACCTTGACATTTCTACCCAGTCGCACTGCGAAGCTTGCTTTTCTACCTATGCTGCCCGAGACTGCTGCGTGCTCCTGTTTGTCCACCCTATATATGTATAAACTGCCAAAGTGACCCAGATTTATGTTTTGTCCCGTTTTCCCAAGCCTGCGTTACTGTAAGAAAGAAGTCCATTTTTGTAAGGAAGGGTTAAAGAAGGGTAGCAGCTAGAAGGGTTAGGCTTTTCTGAATCTTTTCAGCAATGGGTTTGGCAGTTGTTATTAACCGCACTGGAAAGATTCTTCATCACAAGAGCACTACCGTGCATTTATTGGGAACTATTCACCATAGCAAGCAATCATTACCTGGAATTTTTGAAGGATAAAGAAAGCAAATTTTTTAGAGAGTTCCACCCTGAAATCAAGGTAGATTTTAATTCAAATAATGTTTAATTACAAATTCGGTTTGTCAATGAAGTTTCCATAACCTGATGACTTGATTTCTCCTGCATTATAAAAAATAAGAAAATGTTATAGAATTTTGCTAACTTCAAATTTATGTCTGGAGGAGAAGTTCATCGATATGGTTGAAGACTCAGTTTCCTGTGACTATCGTGACAGATATATGACAAACCATCTCCTCATTCTCAGCCAAAATTACCAATCGATTGTTGGAGTTGTCGGGAGAATTTATCGACATGGTTGGGGAGATTTATGTCTCAAAAAGATGCATTTTGGAAAGGCATTTTTTAAGCTATGAAACAGTTTCAACATTCATAATCCATATCCAGGTAATGCCACTCACACACCAATCACGTCAGCTAGATCCAACATTGTGTAACGTACCACTCCCCACAATGCCAAGGCATGTAGGCAAATGGAAGCATCAACCAACGCCGATTCTGCCGCGCTAGGCATGAAAATTCATAACTTTGAGCTGCCTGCCCAAGACTGCCTCTGTGCCTGCCCAAGCATGCAATGCCTCCCGAAGCATGCTTGCCTGCCCAGGCGTGCCTGCCTAGCATGCCTGCCTGCACAGGCATGCATGCCCAAATGTGCCTGCCTGCCCAAGCATTTCTGCCCAAGCGTGCCCGCACGAGCATTTCTACCCAGTCGCCTTCCCAGGCACCTTTTCTTTCTATGCGCGGTGTGCGCTTTGCCCAGTCTGCTGCGTCGCGGTCTGTCCACCCTATATATGTATAAACTGCTAAAGTAACCCAGATTTAAGTTTTGTCCCGTTTTCCCAAGCCTGCGTTACTGTAAGGAAGAAATCCAATTCTGTAAGGAAGGGTTAAAGAAGGGTTAGCTGCTTTACGAATCTTTTCAGCAATGGGTTTGGCAGTTGTTATTAACCGCACTGGAAGTATTCTTCTTCACAAGAGCACTACCGTGCATTTATTGGGAACTGTTCACCATAGAAAGCAATCATTACCTAAAATTTTTGAAAGATAAAGAAAGCAAATTTTTTAGAGAGTTCCACCCTGAAATCAAGGTTGACTTTAATTCAAATAATATTTTATTACAAATTCGGTTGTCAATGAAGTTTCTATAACCTGATGACTTGATTTCTTCTACATTATAAAAAACAAGAAAATGTTATAGAATTTTGCTAACTTTAAATTTATGTCGGGGAGGCTCATCGATATGGTTGAAGACTCATTTCTTGTGACTATCGTGCGGATATGACAAACCATCTCCTCGTTCTCGATAAAAATTCCAATCGATTGTTGGGTTATCGGAGAATTTATCGAAATGGTTGTGGAGATTTATGTCGAAAAAGATGCAAATTGGAAGGCAATCTTCAAGCTATAAACAGTTTCAACATTCATAATCCCAATCCGGTAATGCCACTCACACACCAATCCGTCGGCTAGATCCAACATTGTGTAACGTACCACTCCCCACAATGCCAAGGCATGTAGGAAAATGGAAGCATCAACCAACGCCCGATTACGCGCTAGGCATGAAAATTCATTACTTTGGTACATGCGCCCAAGGCGCCTCCGTGCTTGCCAAACCAACCCAAGCATGCAATGCACGGCCAAAGCGTGTTTGCACCTTGACCGTGCCTACCTAACATGCCTTCCTGCATAGGCATGCATGCCCAAGCGTGCGTGCTGCACAACATGCCAGCGTGCTGCACCTGACATTTCGACCAAGCATGCCTGCCCAGCATTTACGCCGTCGCACGCCCAGCACGCTTTTCTACCTATGCTTGCCTACGCGCGCGCATGCCCTGACATGCATGCCCAAGCGTGCCTGCCTGCCCAAGCATTTCTACCCAAGTCTGCGTGCCCAAGCCTGCTTTTCTACCTATGCCTGCCTGCGCGCGCGCCTACCCAGGCCTGCCTGCGTGCGCCTGTCTATCCACCCTATATATGTATAAACTGCCAAAGTGACTCAGATTTAAATTTTGTCCCTTTTTCCCAAGCCTGCGTTACTGTAAGGAAGAAGTCCATTTCTGTAAGGAAGGGTTAAAGAAGGGTTAGCATCTAGAAGGTTTAGCTGCTCTGCGAATCTTTTCAACAATGGGTTTGGCAGGCGCTATTAACCGCACTGGAAGGATTCTTCGTCACAAGAGCACTACCGTGCATTTATTGGGAACTGTTCACCATAGCAAGCAATCATTACCTGGAATTTTTGAAGGATAAAGAAAGCAAATTTTTTAGAGAGTTCCACCCTGAAATCAAGGTAGATTTTAATTCAAATAATGTTTAATTACAAATTCGGTTTGTCAATGAAGTTTCCATAACCTGATGACTTGATTTCTCTTGCATTATAAAAAATAAGAAAATGTTATAGGATTTTGCTAACATCAAATTTATGTCAGGAGGAGAAGCTCATCGATATGGTTGAAGACTCAGTTTACTGTGACTATCATGACAGATATATGACAAACCATCTCCTCATTCTCAGCCAAAAATTCCAATCGATTGTTGGAGTTGTCGGGAGAATAAATCGACATGGTTGTGGAGATTTATGTCTGAAAAAGATGCAATTTGGAAAGGCATTCTTCAAGCTATGAAACAGTTTCAACATTCATAATCCCAATCCTGGTAATGCCACTCACACACCAATCACGTCAGCTAGATCCAACATTGTGTAACGTATCACTCCCCACAATGTCAAGGCATGTAGGCAAATGAAAGCATCAACCAACGCCGATTCTGCCGCGCTAGGCATGAAAATTCATAACTTTGTCTTTGCCAAGGCTGCCTCCTTGCACCTTGGCGTGCTTGCACCGAGGCGTGTCGCCTAGCATGCACCTGCACATGCCTTCACGCCAAGCGTGGCTGCTGCCCCAAGCACAGCACACGCCTATGCACTCTGCGCGCGAGCGCGAACACGCACACTGCGCTGTCTATCCCCCCTATATATGTATAAACTGCCAAAGTGACCCATATTTCAGTTTTGTCCCGTTTTCCTAAGCCTGCGTTTCTGTAAGGAAGAAGTCCATTACTGTAAGGAAGGGTTAAAGAAGGGTTAGCAGCTAGAAGGGTTAGCTGCTTTACGAATCTTTTCAGCAATGGGTTTATAAGGTGTTATTAACCGTGTTCTTGCAGGAAAAACCTCATTAATGATATTTTAGGGATTTGGAAACTCAAGTGTCGTAACTCAAGTTCCAAGCTTATGATTGTCTTGCTTATCCCGCTGGCGGGAGCCCTATTTATATCTGTTTTCCATGGAGTTATCCTTCCTTTCCATAACTGCCTTGGCGCATTAACCGTGATTTGAAAGCAGGATGTTAACTGTTACAGCTTGTAATGATTCGCTCTGTAACGTCTCATAAAGACTCTTGGGACTCTTCATCTTCACAGCTTGATAACGTCTCCCTCTTCCCAAGCCTCTAACCCGGATTAATTGACGAGCTACATCCCGGGTTCGGGCCGACTTCATGCTCCTTCCCCGAGATACCTGTCGGATAAGGACCTCGTCCTTGAGCCCGAGACCCATCCCGGATCACTGAAATGTTCCTTCCTGACATCCATCTCGGCTAAGGAATTTATGCATGATCATAAGCCCGCTTGGTCGCGCGGTTTTAAACCCTTTGAATCCGTGTCGACCAAACAATTCTGAAACCGTAAACCCTTAGCGATATGTATACTAGGAGCTTTTTAAAATATGGCACATGACTCATGTGCCTCCAGCCCAACGGTCACCCATGTTCCAGAATGATTACCCTATAAATAGGGAAAGGCTAACTTTACGCCTTCTTTCCCTCCTTCTCATTATATCGCATTTATTCGCTCTCCAAGAAATCCTCTTTTCATATTTTCACAAAACCTACTGCCCTCCTGCCGTCAGTTGCTTCAAAACCCCTTTCTCAATTAACCGATCATCCACTCAGGTATCCTCTTTTCTCTTTACATTACTTTTGTTTTAATCCAAACATGGTCACTATTAGGGAATGCGATGATTTTGGTCACAAAATTCACTTAGGAGACGAGGAATGCAAAACTCTGTTTAAGGAATGCATGCGTGAGATGAGTGATGCTCGAAGAATGGCGAACTTAAAGATTCTGGACGAGGTTTGCCTTGAAGTTTTTACTTGACGGTGATTCGACCACGACTCTTGGTTCGATTGGGCGATAATGGAAACCAACAAACTAATCAAAGGAGAGGCTGTAGGCTTTAAACAAAGCTTGATACGAGACGTCGAAATCGGTACCCTGCGTTCTCTCTGGAATGTTTCGTTTACAGGGAACGAAGATGACGTGATTTTAGAATCTTGTGAGTCTCGGGAAAGCGTTTGCATGATCCGTCCCAAGGGAGTTGACTCTGAATGGTTTTACTTTTATACCGGAGTCATCGAGGAGTTTGGTATTCGGTTTCCTCTTTCTGACTTTGAGACCGACATTCTCCGAACCATTAACGTCGCTCCCTCGACTCCGTCCCAATACACGGGGTTTATCCGGGAGTTTGAAGTGATATGCCAGACCTTATCAATAACCTCCACCATCGGTCTGTTCTTTTCCTTTTTCGAGATAAAGAGCGCTGAACCCGGAAGCTAGGTTGCCATCAGCGGCATCCCGAAAAGCTTCCTCGAGCCTACACTTCAAACTTTAAAGGCTACAAAGAGCGCTTTATCAAGGTAAGATGTGGGTCTCGGTGCTAAGTTATTTATGGTCTTGTGGGCATCACAAATTCCCTCTATCTTTGGACTTGACCCTTCCCATCTCGGTTTACTATGATAGCTGAGTGCTTGAGACCCTTTGCCTAAATCTTGGACTCCAGGCCGATCGAGGTCAAGGAATTACTTGCTGCCTCTAGAAGTCACGACTTCCTAGGTAAATTTTTCAACTATCTTTACTCTGCCGCCTTTTCTTGGTATGCTTAATTCCTTTGTTTTATTTTCTAGGACAAAATGGCCAGATATATCCGTTAAAGAAGCGAGAAGAAGCTAATGGCCTCCCTCGTGTTTGCTCGGATGGGTGGTGGCCCCCCCTCGAGACCAAGTCCAACTGTCCGGGATGGAAGTGCGTGTTACGAAGAAGAAGAAAACGCCTCGGCCGAGAATACTCTAGAGGCTATCGTCATTACTTCTCCACTAAAAGCGTTACATTGAGCCCGAACCACCCCAAAGCCTATCGAAAAGAAGAAGACTATCATGGGGAATGAGAACAACTCGGTGATTGGGCTGTCTCAATTGCTAAAAGAGGCGGTGACAATTCAACAGAGCTCCCACAAGAGAATCGATTCAGTCTGCGACTTTGATGGCCTCAAGTTTCATTATGACCATCTCAATGCTACTACGGCGTGAACAACAGCACCTAGGCTCACGGATCACCAAGCAGTTGAGTTCGTATCGATGAGGTGTGTCGTACTCACTTCGGAGTTTGTTAATCTGGTGATAACATGGAAAAGAAAAGACCGGTAAGGCAGTCAAAGATTAACAACGAGCAATTCCTTTTCGATGCCAACAATGTACTCAAGAACAAACTCTTGGAAAATTGCTATACCATCACGGATCTTGAGAAGAAGAACTCGGAAGCTAACAACCGGATAAAGGTTTTAGAACGAGCTCACGACGAGTTCAGCCGAGATGTCAGCAAATTTCAAGACTACGAGAAGTCATACTCCAGTGAAAGATGCATTGAAGAAATCCAGGATGGGTATCTTTGGATGTCGGGGACTTGGCTTTCGGCCAAAGCTCTCGAGTCAATTGCTGTATCCGACATAGACACCTCGGAAGTTGATTTCTTGAAGACCATCGTAGATGGAAAGTTGGTGAGTCGTACGAAGATGATAAGCGACCATAGTTAGCAAAGGAAGCTAATGTGGATGCCAACCCGACCTACAGATTTTCTTTGCTTTTCATTTATGTTTTAAATTTACGTAGTTAGTCATCCTTTTTGGTGAATGCATTTGTACTCGAATACCGTATTTTAATTGTTTTGATGTTTTGCTAATATATAAACTTCAATGCTCCTTGAATGCTTATTACGTGCATAGTTGTGAACTTTTATGTAGCACTACTAGCCCCTCGAGCCATAGGGTGCGAGCAATCTAATAGTTTTGAGATAACCACAACAATCGTTCATAACTCTAACGTTACCTCCGAGTAACCACAGTTCCAGGGAGCCTGGAGAAAGCTTTGGAGGGCAGCTTGACAAAACACAATTAAGATTCTTAAGCCTTATATGTTTTGAAGGTTGTTAAGAGTAGGAACAAAGCCTTTGAGGTTGAGCCTCATAGGGATGATCAAGAGGCGGATTGGAGACGAGGTTGACGAGGAAGGTTGTTCAGTAGGAGCGAACCTTTGAGGTTGAGCCTCTATAGGGATGATCAGGGCGGTTGAGCCCAACCGAGGGTTGACACGAGGGTTGAGCCTACATAGGGGTGATCAGGGGCAGTTGAGCCCGACGAGGGTTGAAAAAACTTTGTTCCGAGTAGGAGCAGACCTTTGAGTTTAGAGCCTCTATAGGGATGATCGGAGGCGGTTGAGCTCGACGGGAGGTTGACGGAAGGTTGTTCGAGTAGGAGCGAGCCTTTGAGTTGAGCCTCTATAGGATGATCAAGGAGCCAGTTGAGCCAAGAGGTTGACGAAGGTTGTTCCAGAGTAGGAAGAGAGCCTTTGAGGTTGAGCCTCATAGGGATGATCAAGGGGCGGATTGAGCCAACCGAGGTTGACGAGGAAGGTTGTTTCAAGTAGACGAGAGCCTTTTAGGAAGAGGGTTTCACGTGTGATTGAGAGGCGATCCAGGGGCCAGGGCTCGGTGATGCATACCTAATAATTCCCGCATTTCTTTTTAAGGATCCGATCTTTGCAATACAATTTTATTTTATAGGTGCCTCATTAAAAACCATGGCCTTGCCTAAGGGAAAAGAGTGCACCGTTTATTCTTCATTAAAATGCTTAACTAAAATAAAACTTAAGATTGGCAATGTTCGAATCCTCGGCAACATCAGGCATTGTTTCCGACTTGTGAAGCTCCGTTTGTAACTCCTCGAGGACCACAGGCAGCCCTCCCAATTGGGATCTAACACCCTTCTTGGTAGGATCAGTCACTTTTTAAGTACTAAATCTCAGGCAAAGCCACGTTGCTTCACATAAGTTAAACGTCTGGTCATTCTACGCTGCGTCATTTCCTGATATGGTCGTGTCCTTATCTCATCAAAAATCGCCTCATTTCAAAGCACCTTATTGGTCTCTTCTTCAAAGTTATCCGTCGCCAAGAGGGTAAAACAACCTCCACTTTGGTATCATGGCGTCGGCAAAAACCATCTGAAGGAGTCTCTTGAGTCGATGGAATGAAGCGTGGTGTGGTATACCCTGATACTTCATACAAATATTGCCCTGAGTCCCTTGGCGGAATCCAACTTCTTTTTATATTTAATATTACCTTGTTAGTGACTCGCTGTCCATTTGCACATGGGTGCTCTAGGATATAAATTTGTTTTGAATTAAAGCTCCTTGCAAAACTCTACCAAGAGCACTTACAAATTGCGCTCCGTTATAGAGACAATGACTCGAGAAGTAACCGAACAAATGATACTCCTCAATAAAAGAACTCGATCATAGAATCCGAGAATCACGCCTACACCTCCACCCTTAGTAAAATAGTCCACAGCTATAATCGGGAACTTGGTATCCGGGGCCAAGGCGGCCCTAAGATATCATTAACGATAAAAACCACAGAGGCCAAAAGCAGTGTAGGAACTTCGAGACAGTGTGAATATTAGGCGAATGTTTGACACTTTGAGCATTGCTACGTATTCTAGACAATCCTTTGTTAAGTAGGCGATATACAAACCATAAGACCCATTTTAAAGCTCTTCCTCCTCCATGATTTCCATAGACCCCCTCATGAACCTCTACCACTATTGATACATCCTTCTACGCCACTGGCGTAGCATAGGAGCTGCATACCCCGCCGATCTGATTTCCGGACTCCCCACAAAACTGGATGAGATTTTCTTGATTGGTTGGCGCTCCTGTCATCCGAACAACGTATCTTCTGCGAATATGAATAATGGACTCATCCACCGTCATCCTCTTCGCGAATATCGAGGACTCTTCCTTCTCAACGCTAGAAACACGGGAAGCACCTCTCATATGCCGACTTATTTATCCGGACTCTTTAGATCTGTGGCTAAGAATGAGAAGATCGGCTTCGGGTATTTTCTTCTCGGACTACATGACATATTTCAAAGACCTCGAACATACGACTTAGTGAAACAACTTGCTGCACATACTTAGCTAAAATAGGATCCTTTGCACAGGCGATCCGTCCACTTTGATCGAACACCATGGCAGTCGATCTGAACGAACAGCCGGTGAATTACTCCAACCTCAAAGCCGACCTCGAGACCAGCCAGCGAGCTTACGTATTACACGATTGTTACTAAAAAACCAACCGCGAAGAATACTCCAACACTATTCCTCCGGGCCTTCGAAACCACCCTGCTCACTTGCCCTTAAGATTAGGCGAACCATCAGCAGACGAAAATCCATTTTGGTAGGGAGCCTCTCCAGCGAAACAACTCCATGAAGTCGGCCGAGGTTGGGATTTGATCTTATCAGAAATGGCCGGCTCGTACTACAACTCCACGACCGAACACCATCCTTAGGCGGATCGGCTTCTTGAATCCACTTGATGGAAAATTGGTCTTCCACAGGCAGGATGTCAGAAATAATATAAAGCCTCGTCGGTCGTCACAAGTGCCTAATCTCTCAATTTTACGGTATCGACACGCCCTTTCAATACTTACTTACAAAATAATCGCTCCCCTACGGTGTCTTGGAACATCACGGCCCGTGCCCCGTCATTACACTTAATATACCGCAAAACCTTCTTTGGATGCCACCGCAAGATAGCCATAGCAACCCGTTGAATGCCTCTTACCGCCTACTATCCCTCGAACTTAGCCCTTTCTTAATTGCGAAAAATAAATGGATGGACTTGTCCACCAAAATAGGAAGCGAGACAACAACGGCAAATGGCGTCGCTATCTGAACCAAATATCGATGATCGCGACACTTGTCAGGTTGGCCTCGATACGGTTGTAAACCGAAAACGTCGGCAAACACGAAGGTACACTTGTCCGGGTTAAGCATAATTTCATCTTCTTTGCCGTCTCCACGATGTTTCCACATAATCACCGATGTGGTTTGATCACCGTATCATCTCACACCTCGATACCAACCAATCTAAAAAGCAACACCATATCCATCAACCTCGGTGAGGCGCGCGCGGCTTCTTAAGCCATGGCATGACCCTTTAATAAAAATTCTTGTTACATCATGAAGGCGGTCTTTGATGCATCCACCGGGTTCATCGGTTGGTACTCGAATACGCATCACTTCAGCAACCGGAAAACACAATCAACCCCGTCAATGTGATGGGGAGGATCCTTTGCATGCTTTGTTTGGGTCGATTGAAGTCTAGACACATTCTCCACTTGCCATTCTTCTTTTCACCATAACCACATTGGACAGCCAAGTTGGGTCTTACCTCAAGCGAAACCGACTTTCAGCGACTTCCTACCTCTTACGAAGCACTTGTCCCTTTCCTCTCTATCTTCCGCTTCCTTTGTGAAAGCAGCGACCCGGGATCGATTGATAAATGGTGGCACATGATCTCGGGTCTACACGCGGCATATCAAGCGGTTTCCAAGCGAAAGGTCTAGATTACGCCTTAACACGGACTATCTCGATCTCCTCCTGCTTTGTCAATTGGGTTCCCGGATGGGTGACTGCGAAATAGCGGTCCGATCTGAGCGTCCTTGATTTCCTCACGGGGAGAGTCCATCCTCGCTTGACCTTTCCCTCGGATCGATGTCCACCATGCGACTTCGTGTTTGGAGGCCTCGATGGACCGACTTCTTCTTGGCTTTCAAGCATCTTTATAGCACCGGGCCAAGCCACGGTCTCTGCGTCTGATCGGCCAGCGTTCGTTCGTTCGAGGATACTTCATAGTCGGGAACAATGTTGCGGGACCGTAAGCGCGTTGAGCGGCGGCCGCCCGATAATGATGTTGTAAACGGCGCGTTGACCACAGTACCTAACACGAGCGGTTTGGCATTCTCTCCATCCAGAAGGTGGTAGCGCGAGGAGATACCCAGAACCTCACTTGCTGCGCGAGGAGACCCAAGGGTCCGCTAAAGGGTAACAACTCATTCGGCTCAAAGCCCATTCCTTGAATGCTTCTAGTAGAGGACATCAGCGGAACTTCCGGATCGATCAACCACGCTTTACGTGATCTCGGTTGTACCTCGATCACCATGGGATCATTTTCATGTAGCAAAACCTCTTTGGCGTCCTCACGAGAAAGTTATCCTCCGGGATTGAACCTTGAAGTTCGTCACGGTACGTGCGGACCAGCGTACCTCTTCTGGGTGAACTAGTGGATCCGCCTCCATGAAAACCTCCACGAAATAGTGTTGAGTGTGCGGGTTGATCTACGCCTCTTTCACCTCCTCCACGGCTTTACCCTTTTCTTGGACACGGAATCGGAAGGGAGTCCCTCCTCGGGGACGAGTCGCGTTGCGTCCGCCGGGATCTTCCTTCACGTGGGTTGACGGTTGCCTCTTTGCACCAACTTTTCAATCTCTCTTGTTGTATGCAAGATTACGTGGTATGTCCGGGCGATGAAACTCTCACCATGCTCGGGTCGCTCCCAGGCCGTGATGATCCACTTGCGCTCCAGGCACGGTAGCGGTTTCAAATGATTAATATCGCGGAGGATATCTTCCCCGGCATTAAGGGTGTGAGCGTCTCCACAGGACTTGGGCCGGCCAGCGGGCGTGGCTGCGACCGCCTATCCGGGTTCGTTCACGGTGGTGGCAATATCTACGTGGTTGGGCGCTCGTCTCGTCCAGCCCCGTCATAGAATCTCGAGCACGTTTCTCCATGTTGCTCTCTTCCCCTTCACATGCTTTTCGGCCGGATAATGATCTCGTCCATGTACTCTTGGCGACTTTTGGGCTAAAGACTCATTGGGCGGCGGCTTTAAGGCCATCTTTGAATCTGACCACAAATATCTCTGATTGGGGTGTGAGACTTTTATCGTTTCCTCGTTGAACCTAGCCATGAAGTCCGTAGTGACTCGGAAGGCGGCTGCTTCACGATGAAGAGTGAGTTGTTAGCCACTTGCGATGGCGATTAAGCTGGCGAATGATCTTTCGGTTGAAATCTTGATAGCTCACCACGGATAGCGGAAGCCCGTATACGGTAATAAGGCGACTCTCAAAAATCCGGCCATCAATTTGCATAAGGAATCGGTTGCCCCGATAAAGCGCCATTGTGTTGTTAACATGATGATATGTTCTTGGGGATCGACTTGCCATCATACCATGCCGGTATGGGGGCTTGAAATTCTGGAGCGGCATCCTCCCGGATTGCAGGGACAAGGTTGCGACTCAGGCTCTTTTGTGTGCTCTTCCGCATCGTCAAACTTTTATTTGAAGGGCTTGGAAATTGTCTGAAGAGTTTCGTTATCTTTGGGCGGGTCATCGATCATGGCCAGCAATTGAGTTAGATCCGATTGGATCCGTTGGCGGTTGAGACATCATTTGTTAGTATGTGTTTATGTGTGTGTGGCACGGGATTGATTTCAAGGGGCCCGGTGGGCGTAAATGTTCTTGCGGGAAAAACCTCGTTAATGATATTTTAGGGATTTGGAAACTCAAGTGTCGTAACTCAAGTTCAAACATGATTGTCTTGCTTATCCATTTGGCGGGGCCCTATTTATATTTGTTCTTCCATGGGTTATCCTTCCCTTCCATAGCGCCTTGGTGCATTAACCATGATTTGAAAGTAGGAAGTTAAGCTGATTACGACATGATTCACTGCAGTAACGTCTCATAAAGACTCTTGGGACTCTTCATCTTCATGGCTTGATAGCGTCACCTCTTTGACCTCCAACGGATTAACTTAGAGCTACATCCGGGTTCGGGCCGACTTCATACTCCTTCCCGAGATACATGCCGGATAAGGACCTCGTCATGAGCAGGACCCATCCGGATCAACGAAATGTTCCTTCGACATCCATCTCGGCTAAAGATTTATGCATGATCAAACCGCCTTTGGAAGGATTCTTCATCACGAGCACTACCGTGCATTTATTTGGGCTATTCACCATAGAAAGCAATCATTACGGAATTTTTGAAGGATAAAGAAAGTAAATTTTTTAGAGAGTTCCACCCTGAAATCAAGGTTGATTTTAATTCAAATAATATTTTATTACAAATTCGGTTTGTCAATGAAGTTTCCATAACCTGATGACTTGATTTCTCTTGCATTATAAAAAATAAGAAAATGTTATAGGATTTTGCTAACATCAAATTTATGTCAGGAGGAGAAGCTCATCGATATGGTTGAAGACTCAGTTTACTGTGACTATCGTGACAGATATATGACAAACCATCTCCTCACTCTCAGCCAAAAATTCCAATCGATTGTTGGAGTTGTCAGGAGAATTTATCGACATGGTGGTGGAGATTTATGTCTGAAAAAGATGCAATTTGGAAGGCATTCTTCAAGCTATAAACGGTTTCAACATTCATAATCCCAATCTGGTAATGCCACTCACACACAATCCGTCATTAGATCCAACATTGTGTAACGTACCACTCCCACGATGCCAAGGCATGTAGCCAAATGGAAGCATCGACCAATGCTTACTGCGCGCTAGGCATGAAAATTCATAATTTTGAGTACACTGCCGGGACTACCTCCGTGCGCCCAGCGTGCTTGCTTGCCCGGTGTACGCCTAGGATGCTGCTGCACATGCCTTCTGCCAAAGCATTTCACCCGTGCGTTATGCGCAAGACATTTACGCGATCACGCGCCCGAGCCTACTTTTACGCCTGCTGCACCTGCGCTGTTTGTCCCTCCTATATATGTATAAGCGCCAAAGTGACCAGTTCGGTTTTGTCACGTTTTCCCAACTGCATTCTTGTGGGAAAAAGTCCATTTACGTAGCAAAGGGTTAAAGAAGGGTTAGCGACTAGAAGGTTTAGCGCTTTACGAATCTTTTCATCCATGGGTTTGGCGGTATTAAGCCTTGGAAGGATTCTTCGTCACAAAAGCACTACGGTGCATTTATTGAAGCTGATTCACCATAGCAAGCAATCATTACGGAATTTTTCAAGGATAAAGAAAGCAAATTTTTAGAGTTCCACCACGAAATCAAGGTTGATTTTAATTCAAATAATATTTTATTACAAATTCGGTTTGTCGATGAAGTTTCTATAACTTTGATGACTTGGTTTCTCTGCATTATAAAAACAAGAAAATGTTATAGAATTTTGCTAATTTCAAATTTATGTAAGGAGGAGAAGCATCGATATGGTGAAGACTCAATTCTGTGACTATCATAGCGGATATATGACAAACCATCTCCTTATTCTCAACCAAAATTCGATCGATTGTTGGAGTTGTCGGAGAATAAATCGACATGGTTGTGAAATTTATGTCGAAAAGATGCAATTTGGAAGGCATTCTTCAAGCTATAAAGCAGTTTCAACATTCATAATCCCATCCGGTAATACCACTCGGACACCAATCCGTCGGCTAGATCCAACATTGTGTAGCGTACCACTCCAGGCAATGCCAAGGCATGTAGGCAAATGGAAGCATCAACCAGCGGCGATTACGCGCTAGGCATGAAAATTCATAACTTTGGCTGCACGCCCAAGGCGCCTCTGAGCTTGCCCAACTTGCCCAAATGCAATGCACATGGCGTGCTTGCGCGCTAGCATGCTTTCTGCCGCATGCACATGGCGTGCACGCCTAGCATGCTTTCACGCACATGCACGCGCGCATGCGGCGTGCTGCACGCCCAGCATTTACGCTGACTACGCACGCCCAAGCACCTTTTCTACCTATGCTTGCGCGCGTCGCCTCCCGAACACTGCACACTGCGCGGATAACACGAATTTATATAACATTTTTGACGTAATTTTCATAGACAATGTTACTATTTTTATTTAATTATATTACTTTATTTTTGTATTATGTTGGTATTTCTTTTGTTTCAGGTATTTGTATTAAATAAAGATAAATCAAGCAAAGAAGTAAAATCGAGGAAAAATTGGATTAAAAAGCAAAAGAAATGAAGCAAAGGGGTGATATACCAAAAATGAGGGGTTAAGAAAACAATTATACCAAGAGACTAAGCCCACACAAGCGGGCCCATGAAACAAGTCCGGCCGCGAAAGCCACTTGCCACGTGGCTGAGACGGCAGTCTCAGCATACCCTCTCCCATTGAGGCGCCCGCCTCCCATGCAAGTGGGGTCCACCACTTTTCCCAGGCAGTTGAGACGCACGTCTCCATTCACAAACCTATTTTTGAGGCGTCCGCCTCCTCCTTTTTAGGCACTATTTTCTCTCCACGTTCACACCTTGGATACGGAGTTGAGGAATGGGAAGTTACCAAGTGAATCTATAAATACAAGTTCAAGTCTCAGAGTCAGGGTCGGCAGTTTTACCGAACAACAGTTTTTCTTTATTTCGCAATTTTATTTCAGTTTTGTACTTTGAATTTATTTTCGTTTTCAATTTCTTTGTTTAGATTTTATTTCAGTTTTCACTGATCTAATCTTACGTTAGATCTAGTGCTTTTTATTCCTTGTTTATCTTCTTCTTTCAAATTCAAGAAGTCTCCGAGCAGATCTAACCGACTTGTGGTGGAGTGCTCGCTTATTTCGAAGAACAAGATTATTTCCAGTATTCTTAATTTCAGGTTTAATTTAATTATTTTATTTTATTTAATTTATTCTTTATCGATATTATTTATTTGATTTGAAAATTTAAATATATTAAACCATATTATTTATGCATATACGAATTAATTAATATATGCTAAGTCTTTTGATATTGGTATGTAAATTAATCGAACCAAAGGAATCAAAATAAAGCGGCATAATGTTACGTTGTTAAAAATATTCTTTCGACTTTGATATCTAATTTAATTTATTAAAGGTTTAGAAACCAACAGGCGAAAGTTTGAGGTTAATAAAGCTGGACTAAGGTTAGAAACCAACGGGCGACAATTTGAGGTTTAGAACGGATAGTGGATACTAGGTATTAATTTTAAAAGGCTATGACAGCGTTTTAAAAGAGATTAAACTTTATTTATTTTCAAAAGTGTTTTTAAATTCGGTGAGATAGCGAGCATACGTTAGGATTTAATTGCATGATCCGATTCAACAGGCGGCAGTTTGAGATATGATTTTTAGATGAATATTGTTTTTTGAAATAGGATTTTTATTGACTTGAGTAACACGTCGGTGGAAATTCGGATCCCTTAGGTTAGACAAATTACATCGATATCATTTATTTATTATATTTTCCTTAACCAAAAATCTTAAAGAATTATTCGCCTTAGCGTATACAGTAACTTAAGATAACAATAGATCGATTTATAGTCTCGTGGGTTCGATATCTTTTAAAACTACTGCGATAGGGTGCACTTGCGGTCTGGCGATTAATAGACGATAAAGTCGCGATCAAGTTTTAGGCGCCGTTCGGGACTATTTAAGTCGATATTGTAACTACGGTGTTACCTTATAGACTAAGGCACATTTTACCTTACTACCATGTATGACCCAAATTTTTCCTATGCCCATTATCGATATTATGAGGAACCACGAGAATCCCATAGATCCGACCTTGAAATCGATGGAAAACTTTAATGCTTCACAAACCTACTCTTACCAACTACCTCCAAAACTACCAATCCCATATTTTGAGGAACCAAAAAACTTATAATTTCAATGAAACTTTTCCTCAACCCAATTCTTCCTACAATTATCACACCCATATTTTGAAGAATCACCAAAACCATATAAATCGATCTCAAAATATTAATGGAAGATTTTAATGAATCTGTAGGATGATAGAGCAGCTTTGGAAACACAAAAGAGACTTTAACTTACTTTCAAGACTACGAAGAATCGCAAGATTTTAATTTGAAACATCAATGGAGGATTACATGAGATGATAATTAACTCTAGGTTAGAGTCTATGATTGAACACTTTATAGAGGCCTGACTATCCAAATTGAAGAAGCACGAAAACAAAGTCTTCAAAATAATGAAACCCTTAGCCAACTAACTATTATGGTTTGAATCCTCGCGTCTCACGGTATAGGCGTTAGAGACTCAAATCTCCAACTCGAACAAAACCTTCTAGGACCTCTACGAGGAAGATGTGGATGTTTAAACAACCATTATGGAAAAACTACTTGGAAATATAGAAAGCGATGATGAGTTTGAGGAGAATGATATTGTGGCGAGGAAAGTTACGGAGAAAATAGGGAGGTTGATGAAAATCCATCAACAATTCAAAGAGGAGGTTGTAAAGAGGTAGAAAAAGCATCTATTGTAATCACGAATCACTACATCCAGATTCCCTTCCGAAATTTTTATGGAAACTCGGTAGACTCCCAATCTAAAGCGTCGTTGCGGTATTGAAAAATATCCATACTAATTCACCATCATTTGAAGTCTTACCTAAAAGCGAAAATTAGAGGACCATAAAATTAGGGATATAATTACTTAAGAGGGTAAGGTTAACTTATGAGGCGACGGATGAAATCACTAAGCCGAAATTGAAAAACTTATACTCAGGATAAATCCAGAACCACTACCAAAATTTCGAAAGAATAACCCGCCCTACAGACGTAAGAAAAGAAAAGGTGAGGATATGTGAGATGGCTTGATAAGTGGCCATGGAAAATCAACGAATAGTCATTCTAATTTCTAATTTTAAATTTTTTCCTTTTCGTATTTTCAATTTTTCTATTTTATGTTAAATTTTAAATTTTATCCGGTTATCGGTTGCACCCTTCCATCTGATGCGTTTGAACTACTTCCCGAAATACCGATAATTATATTCAATTAAATAATCGCATTAATATTTATATAATAATTGAATATTCTAATTATCGTATTCTTCAATTAATATACGAATCAATACTTCCCAATATTTATTATATTCATTATAAGACACTATATATATTAGTAATATATATATATATATATATATATATATATATATATATATATATATATTAATTAAAATTCGATTTAACTATATATATATATATATATATATATATATATATATACAAAATAAATGTAGCATGTGATGAATAGCTTCTCTCTAGTCACTTGTCCCGTCCCTCTAGTCACGCGCATTTCTCACTGCCCAAAGTGCTTTGTGTTAAGATTAGGTGCCACCGTACTACCTTGGGAGGCAGACGCCTCAATGTCCCCACATTGATGAGATGGTCGCCTCGATTTTTCCCTGCCTACGCGTGTTTATGGAGGCCTTGACCTCGATCGTCTCTTCTTTTCGAGGCAGTCGCCTCGACATGCTTGCCTCGTGCATTATGCGGTCTCACAGTCATTAACTTGTCTTGTACATTTCGTTTTCCCATTCAGCCTTATTCAATTCCAATTCAACACCTTTACTTTTCATTCAAATGATATTCTTTCCACTTCCACCATTAATCCCCATTCAAATTTTCTCTCTCATTTTCCAACACCTACTTATTATAATTTATCACTCTTAACTCTCACTTCACTATAAATACCCATTATCATTCCTTCTCATTTCACAACATCTTCTAACCATCTCTCATATTTTTTCTCTCATCAACCATATTTCTACCATTTCTCTTCTTCATCCACACCCGTCTATGGCTCACGAAACAACCAACGACAAGTTAAACCGGACCGACCACCACCGACCTATCAATATTATTTTCCGAGATGGCGACGGCGGCCAACAACATAAAATATCTCAAATTCTATACCGTTCCGTCGTTCCTACAAAATATGTAAGTTCGGTGTTTGGAAACCTTAGGAATGACCGATAGCATCCTCTTCATGCTCACTAATACCGGTTTACTCGGCCTGTGCACAAACCCGTATCCTACCCTTGAACCCCTCATGCTTGAGTTTCTTAGTTCCTTCTCTTACACAACACCTATCGACAATCCATACACAAGGGCGCCAACTTCCGCATGTTCAACCAAAGTACTCTCTTGATCAAGAAAAGTCGTGAGCTCTTATCTTTCACTCATGGCGAGCATGTTCATTACAAACCTTTCGGCGATGACAGCGATCTTTCTTGGGATCAAGTCGGCTTCTCCTATGGAATGATCTAACCGGTCAAACCACGGAAAGTTGGCGCGATCTCTATGCTTCCACATACATAATCACGCATTGAGGTACTTTCACCACGTTCTTGCTAACACCATCTTTGGTCGGACCAATAATCACAAGGTCAACCAAAATGAGTTGTTAATCATTTTACGTGCCCTCAATGGTCGGTACATCAACGTCGCACCTTTCACGCTGACCATATCCACATGCGTGAGCGCGCGTACTAATCCCTTTGTCTTTGGTAGCATCATCACTTCTCGCTTATGCTTTAGGCCTTTTCGACGAGTTGTTGTCTTTATCGCCATATATGATCGGCAACTTTGCTTGATATAATTTATTGCGGGATTCCCACTAATCTCTCCAAGACAAGATGGCGGTTTACATTAATGATAAATCGTCGTCAAATTCACGGTGTTGTGTTACCTTGTCCGATCGTATCGACGTCGAATCCGCTAATTGGCGTTATGCTCTTGATGCTCCGCCCCGACGAGAAAATTATGATGCTAATTTGGCGGCTATGCAAGCTCACATGCATCGTCGGGATCGGTTGTTCAACGCCATGCAACAAACCCAGTGAGACTATCGTCTCGTACAAAATCGGCGTGAACACCAAGAATATGCTTTTCGCAATGATCGTAACTTCGGAGCATTGCAAGCTCGCATAGCGGATGCACTTAACCTTAATAATTCTGATTCTGACGAACGTCGAAGACCTCGTACTAGAGGTAGAAGAACAAGAGGGCAAAATTCTCAAATTAACGATTCATCACCTTTCTCCTTTCTGATTTCTCCTGGTTTTATCGCATTGAGGACAATGCTTATTTTAAGTTTCGGGGAGTCAGAACATTTCTTTGTTCGTTATTATTTTATTTGCTCTATTTAGTATTTCCTTTTTGTTTCTTTTCCTATGTATTGCAAAATTTCCATTCAATAAAATACATGTTTATGTAATTTTAGTCTTTTATGTTTAAATTTCGTGCTTATTCGAATTCCTCCTTTTTCTTGAGCCATAACGACAAATTTTAACAAAAATTAAAACGCATATGTTAACACACTCAAATAATACTAAGGTTGCCTATTTTTAAATAAGAATTCGAGCGCGACTTAGCAAAATTGTTATCGTCCTAACACTTTAAAACCCCCAACGTGTTTAGATTGATTTAAGTATTTATTATACCAACACCTTAAGACTTAGTTTTAAAGTAATCCCGAGTAGTTTATTAAGCAGTCGGCACCGCCTTAAACGACAAACTACGTGGAGAATCGATGAATATAAGTGATTGATCAAGAGTTTTTAAGAGAAAATTTTTATTAGAAGATGCACTTATTAAGTTAGATGGTCCTTACGGATCATTTAATTCAACGATTCGGAAACTATAAAATATTTATGCAAACATCCATTATGAATTGGTTCGGTGGTCCACAGTCTTTGAACTTGGTAGAGCGGATAATGATCCGATCCCCATGATTTGTAATTGGATAAAGGAGTACCAAATATAATTACCGGGACTCTAGGATTATAAAGATCAAAGTCACTAACGGTTACTCCACTATGCGCGTAAGGTAAAGGCTTAATGTGATTGCGCAAGAATGAAAGCAGGTGAAACAAAACAAAAGTATTAGGTCGAGCTATAATAACATGACTCGAATTGGTGCGCAAAATGGGGTTGTCTAGTGTTATTACGGTGATTTTGGTGTCAAAGTCTAAACTCGAGTTATCCAACAAAGTGAATTGCAACCTAGTACGAATTGAATTGTGTTTTATATCTGCGTTTAACATATGCTTAAGTGATTTTTCATTTTACTTTTGCTTGAGGACAAGCAAAGGTTTAAATATAGGGAGTTTGATAACACGAATTTATATAACATTTTGGCGTAATTTTCATAGACAATGTTACTATTTTTATTTAATTATATTATTTTATTTACGTATTATGTTGGTATTTCTTTTATTTCGGTATTTGTATTAAATAAAGATAAATCAAGCAAAAGTAAAATCGAGGAAAAATCGGATTAAAAAGCAAAAGAAATGAAGCAAAGGGTGATATACCAAAAATGAGGGTTAAGAAAACAATTATACCAAGAGACTAAGCCCACAAAAGCCCATGAAACAAGTCCACCGCGAAAGCCACTTGCCACGTGGGCGAGGCGGCCGTCTCGACATACCCTCTCCCTTTGGCCCCGCCTCCCATGCAAGTGGGGTCCACCACTTTTCGAGCGATTGAGGCGCGTCTCCATTCCACAAACCTATTTTTGAGGCGTCCGCCTCCTCCTTTTTAGGCACTATTTACTCTCCACGTTCACACCTTGGATACGGAGTTGAGGAATGGGAAGTTACCAAGTGAATCTATAAATACAAGTTCAAGTCTCGGTCGGCGGTTTCTTGAACAACGATTTTTCTTTATTTGCAATTTTATTTCGGTTTGTACTTTGAATTTATTTTCGTTTTCAATTTCTTTGTTTAGATTTTATTTGATTTTCAGATCTAATCTTACGTTAGATCTAGTGATTTTTATTCCTTGTTTATCTTCTTCTTTCAAATTCAAGAAGTCTCCGAGCAGATCCAACCGACTTGTGGTGGAGTGCTCGCTTATTTCGAAGAACAAGATTATTTCGATATTCTTAATTTCGGGTTTAATTTAATTATTTTATTTTATTTAATTTATTGTTATCGATATTATTTATTTGATTTGAAATGTTTAAATATATTAAACCATATTATTTATGCATATACGAATTAATTAATATGTGCTAAGTCTTTTGATATTGGTATGTAAATTAATCGAACCAAAGGAATCCAAAATAAAGCGGCATAATGTTACGTTGTTAAAAATATTCTTTCGACTTTGATATCTAATTTAATTTATTAAAAGGTTTAGAAACCAACAGGCGAAAGTTTGAGGTTAATAAAATGGACTAAGGTTAGAAACCAACAGGCGACAATTTGAGGTTTAGAACGGATAGTGGATACTAGGTATTAATTTTAAAAGGCTGCGACGCGTTTTAAAGAGATTAAACTTTATTTATTTTCAAAAGTGTTTTTAAATTCGTGGGATAGTGAGAGCATCGTTAGGATTTAATTGCATGATCCGATTCAACAGGCGAAAGTTTGAGATAGGATTTTTAGATGAATATTGTTTCTTTGAAATAGGATTTTTATTCAACTTGAGTAACACGTCGGTGGAAATTGAGATCCTTAGGTTAGACAAATTACATCACGATATCTTTTATTTATTATATTTTCCTTAACCAAAATCTTAAAAAATTATTCGCCTTAGTATCGTAACTTAAGATAACAATAGATCGATTTATAGTCTCGTGGGTTCGATATCTTTTAAAACTACGCGATAGGGCGTGCACTTGCGATCTGGCGATTAATAGGCGATAAAGTCGCGATCGGTATGTCATCCACCTATATATGTATAAGCGCCAAAGTGACCCGGTTGGTTTTGTCCGTTTTCCTAAGCTGCGTTTGTAAGGAAGAATTCCATTTCTGTAAGGAAGGGTTAAAGAAGGGTTAGCAGCTAGAAAGGTTACCTACTTTACGAATCTTTTTAGCAATGGGTTTATCGGTGTTATTAAGCTGTCTTGGAAGGATTCTTCGTCAAAGGAGCACTCTTGTGCATTTATTTGGAAGCTATTCACCATAGCAATCATAACCTAAATTTACGAAGGATAAAGAAAGTAAATTTTTAGAGTTCCACCACGAAATCAAGGTTGATTTTAATTCAAATAATATTTTATTACAAATTCGGTTTGTCAATGAAGTTTCCATAACCTGATGACTTGATTTCTCCTGCATTATAAAAAACAAGAAAATGTTATAGAATTTTGCTAACTTCAAATTTATGTCAAGAGGAGAAGCTCATCGATATAGTTGAAGACTCAGTTTACTGTGACTATCGTGACAGATATATGACAAACCATCTCCTCATTCTCAGCCAAAAATTCCAATCGATTGTTGGAGTTGTCGGGAGAATTTATCGACATGGTTGTGGAGATTTATGTCTGAAAAAAATGCAATTTGGAAAGGCATTCTTCAAGCTATGAAACAGTTTCAACATTCATAATCCCAATCCTGGTAATGCCACTCACACACCAATCACGTCAGCTAGATCCAACATTGTGTAACGTACCACTCCCCATAATGCCAAGGCATGTAGGCAAATGGAAGCATCAACCAGCCGATTACGCGCTAGGCATGAAAATTCATAACTTTGAGCTACACCGGGGCGCCTCCGTGTGCGCCCAGCGTGCTTGCACGCGCGTGTCGCCTAACATACCGCGCATGCATGCCTTCTGCCAAAGCATTTCAGCCCATGCGTGCACACTGCCCAAGCATTTACGCGATCACGCGCGAGCCTACTTTTACGCCTATGCACTGCCGGCGCGCGCCCGAACACGCTGCGCTGTGTCATCCCTCTATATATGTATAAAGCGCCAAAGTGACCCAGTTCGGTTTTGTCCGTTTTCCCAAGCACGTATTCTTGTAAGGAAAATAACCATTTACGTAACAAAGGGTTAAAGAAGGTTAGCGACTAGAAGGTTTAGGCGCTACGAATCTTTTCATCCATGGGTTTGGCGGTGTTATTAACGCCTTGGAAGGATTCTTCGTCACAAGAGAACTACCGTGCATTTGTTGGGAAGCTATTCACCATAGCAAGCAATCATTACAATTTTGAGCGATAAAAGCAAATTTTTAGAGAGTTCCACCACGAAATCAAGGTTTATTTTAATTCAAATAATATTTTATTACAAATTCGGTTTGTCAATGAAGTTTCTATAACTGATGACTTGATTTCTCCTACATTATAAAAACAAGAAAATGTTATAGAATTTTGCTAATTTCAAATTTATGTCGGAGGAAGCTCATCGATATGGTTGAAGACTCGGTTTACTATGACTATCATAGCGGATATATGACAAACCATCTCCTCATTCTCGATTAAAATTCCAATCGATTGTTGGGTTGTCGGAGAATAAATCGACATGGTTGTGGAGATTTATGTACGAAAAGATGCAATTTGGAAGGCATTCTTCAAGCTATGGAACAATTTCAACATTCATAATCCCAATCCGGTAATGCCACTCACACACCAATCCGTCGACTAGATCCAACATTGTGTAGCGTACCACTCCCACAATGCCAAGGCATGTAGGCAAATGGAAGCATCAAACGCCGATTACGCGCGCTAGGCATGAAAATTCATAACTTTGAGCTACACGCGGGGCGCCTCCGTGTACGCGGCGTGCTTGCACCTTGCGTGTCACGCTAACATACCCTTTGCACATGCCTTCTGCCAAAGCATTTCAGCCCATGCGTGCACCGCCTAAGCATTTACGCGATCACGCCCGAGCCTACTTTTACGCCTATGCACGCTGCTTTGCGCTGCACAACTGCGCTGTCATCCCTCCTATATATGTATAAACTGCCAAAGTGACCCAGATTTCAGTTTTGTCCTGTTTTCCCAAGCCTGTGTTACTGTAAGGAAAATGTCCATTTCTGTAACAAAGGGTTAAAGAAGGGTTAGCAGCTAGAAGGTTTAGCTGCTTTACGAATCTTTTCATCCATGGGTTTGGCAGGTGTTATTAACCGCACTGGAAGGATTCTTCGTCACAAGAGCACTACCGTGCATTTGTTGGGAACTGTTCACCATAGCAAGCAATCATTACCTGGAATTTTTGAAGGATAAAGAAAGCAAATTTTTTAGAGAGTTCCACCCTGAAATCAAGGTTGATTTTAATTCAAATAATATTTTATTACAAATTCGGTTTGTCAATGAAGTTTCTATAACCTGATGACTTGATTTCTCCTACATTATAAAAACAAGAAAATGTTATAGAATTTTGCTAATTTCAAATTTATGTCGGGGAGAAGCTCATCGATATGGTTGAAGACTCGGTTCTTGTGACTATCATAGCGGATATATGACAAACCATCTCCTCATTCTCGACCAAAATTCCAATCGATTGTTGGGTTGTCGGAGAATAAATCGACATGGTTGTGAGATTTATATGCGAAAAGATGCAATTTGGAAGGCATTCTTCAAGCTATAAACAGTTTCAACATTCATAATCCCAATCCACGGTAATGCCACTCACACACAATCCGTCGACTAGATCCAACATTGTGTAACGTACCACTCCCCACAATGCCAAGGCATGTAGGCAAATGGAAGCATCAACCAGCGCCCGATTTTGCGCGCTGGGCATGAAACTTCATAACTTTGAGCTGCCCGGGAATGCCTCGTGTGCGGCGTGCTTGCCCGAGCGTGTCGCCTAGCATGCCGCTGCACATGCCTTCTGCCAAAGCATTTCAGCCCATGCGTGCACGCCCAAGCATTTACGCCCGATCACGCTTGCCCGAGCCTACTTTTACGCCTATATGCGCCTACTGGCGCTTTGCCTAGGCACCTGCTGCGCTTTGTCATCCCTCCTATATATGTATAAGCGCCAAAGTGACCCATTTCGATTTGTCCGTTTTCCAAGCACGTATTCTTTGTAAGGAAAATGTCCATTTACGTAACAAAGGGTTAAAGAAGGGTTAGCGACTAGAAGGTTTAGGCGCTACGAATCTTTTCATCCATGGGTTTGGCGGTGTTATTAACCGCTTTGGAAGGATTCTTCGTCACAAGAGCACTACTGTGCATTTGTTGGGAAGCTATTCACCATAGCAAGCAATCATTACGGAATTTTGAAGGATAAAGAGCAAATTTTTAGAGTTCCACCACGAAATCAAGGTTGATTTTAATTCAAATAATATTTTATTACAAATTCGGTTTGTCAATGAAGTTTCTATAACTTTGATGACTTGATTTCTCTACATTATAAAAAACAAGAAAATGTTATAGAATTTTGCTAATTTCAAATTTATGTCAGGAGGAGAAGCTCATCGATATGGTTGAAGACTCAGTTTACTGTGACTATCATGACAGATATATGACAAACCATCTCCTCATTCTCAGCCAAAAATTCCAATCGATTGTTGGAGTTGTCGGGAGAATAAATCGACATGGTTGTGGAGATTTATGTCTGAAAAAGATGCAATTTGGAAAGGCATTCTTCAAGCTATGAAACAGTTTCAACATTCATAATCTCAATCCAGGTAATGCCACTCAGACACCAATCACGTCAGCTAGATCCAACATTATGTAACGTACCACTTCCGACAATGCCAAGGCATATAGGCAAATGGAAGCATCAACCAACGCTGATTCTGCCGCGCTAGGCATTTAAATTCATAACTTTGAGCTGCCTGCTGTTGTAGGATATTTCCGTAAACAAGTATTTTTAATTATCGATTCCACAGGGATTGGTGTATGTTATAGTCTTTCAATAGAAAAAATGTATTTTAAGATATTGTAACCAAGGGGTTTGTTATCTACTCTACTAGAACGTGAGTTTCCAAACAAACAACTAAATTAATTCTTTCAAAGAGAGTTATGGTTTGGATTAAAGAGAGTTTGAGATTGCTTTCAAATTAAGGAGGCATGTCAAGATTAGTTTCATTGATCTAGTTTCATACATATTTATTTAATCAAGTGATGAACATAGTAGATGATTTTTATAAATACATATCCTCTCAATCTTGTAGATTTCCCACCAAGAGTGTGAATGTTATCATGTTAATCCTTGCATGATTCCTCTAATCTTGACACAAAAAGAGCTTAGCCACTCATTTCCATGGTTGCTTGCTCTCAATATTGTTGGTAGAAATGATGAAAATCAAAGATTCAAGAAGGAAAAGCTATGGTGTTCTTCTTACAATTCTTGCCCTAGATTTACAAAGATGAAAAGATAATGATGATGAAGTGTTTCTTCCTTCCTTTACAAGCCAAAAAGTCAGCTGAAGTGATGGGTTGGTGGCCAAAAGGTGAAAGCATGGGTCATCCTTTTTACGAATTCATGAGACCGCACTAAAGCGATCATCTTTGGCACCGCTTGAGCACGACGACAGCATGCTTTCTTCATCTAAAATATCTTGAAAAGAATCATCCCTTAAGCTCTTCAAGTGCCCTTGAATCCAAGCTTGGGAGAATTAGTCAATAAAATCCTACAAGTGAAAGTAAAATAAGTTAAATAATATATATTAAACAAAAAAACTAAATAAAAACCTAATTAAACCAAAATACTAGAATAAATAATACTAATTAAATGAAAAGGTATTGTTAAGGACCACGAATCATGTACAAAATAAGTACAATCGGTCCTTAACACACCTGAGCGCCTCGAGCTTCCCAACATGCCCAAGCATGCAATGCACCTTGGCGTGCTTGCACCTAGCATGTTTTCACGCATACTGCACGCGCGGCATGCATGCCAGCGTGCGCACATGCATTTATGCCCAACTCTGCGCAAGCACGCTTTTACGCCTATGCCGGCTGCGCGTCGCCTCCCGAACTGCACACTGCGCTGTCATCCACCTATATATGTATAAAGCGCCAAGTGACCCAGTTCGGTTTTGTCCGTTTTCCTAAGCTGCGTTTGTAAGGAAGAAGTCCATTTCGTAAGGAAGGGTTAAAAAGGGTTAGCGGCTAGAAGGGTTACTTTCGAATCTTTTAAGGAATGGGTTTATCGGTGTTATTAAGCTGTCTTTGGAAGGATTCTTCGTCACAATAGCACTACAGTGCATTTATTTGGGCTATTCACCATAGCAAGCAATCATAACACGGAATTTTTGAAGGATAAAGAAAGTAAATGTTTTAGAGTTCCACCACGAAATCAAGGTTGATTTTAATTCAAATAATATTTTATTACAAATTCGGTTTGTCAATGAAGTTTCCATAACTTTGATGACTTGATTTCTCTGCATTATAAAAACAAGAAAATGTTATAGAATTTTGCTAACTTCAAATTTATGTCGGGAGGCTCATCGATATGGTTGAAGACTCGGTTCTTGTGACTATCGTGACATATATATGACAAACCATCTCCTCATTCTCGACCAAAAATTCCAATCGATTGTTGGGTTGTCGGAGAATAAATCGACATGGTTGTGGAGATTTATGTCTAAAAAAGATGAAATTTGGAAGGCATTCTTCAAGCTATTAAATAGTTTCAACATTCATAATCCCAATCCACGGTAATGCGACTCACACATCACGTCATTAGATCCAACATTGTGTAACGTACCACTCCCCAATGCCAAGGCATGTAGGCAAATGGAGCGTCAACCAGCGTCGATTACGCGCTAGGCATAAAATTCATAACTTTGAGCTGCACGCCCAAGGCGCCTCCGTGTTTGCCAGGCGTGCTTGCACGCGAGGCATGTGCGCCTAGCATGCCCGCCTACACATGCCTTCACCAAAGCATTTACGCCCGTGCGTGCACCGCTGGCATTTACGCCCAATTCTACTTGCGCCTCTAATACGCCTATGCGTACTGCTGGCGTGCGCTGCCACTACTGCGCACTGCATGCATCCCGCTATATATGTATAAAGCGCCAAAGTGACCCGGTTCGGTTTTGTCCGTTTTCCCAAGCACGCATTCTTTAAGGAAAATGTCCATTTACGTAGAAGGGTTAAAGAAGGGTTAGCGACTAGAAGGTTTAGGCGCTACGAATCTTTTCATCCATGGGTTTGGCGGTGTTATTAACCGCCTTTGGAAGGATTATTCGTCACAAGAGCACTCTTGCATTTGTTGGGAAGCATTCACCATAGCAAGCAATGATTACAGGAAGTTTGAAGGATAAAGAAAGCAAATTTTTAGAGTTCCACCACGAAATCAAGGTTGATTTTAATTCAAATAATATTTTATTACAAATTCGGTTTGTCAATGAAGTATCTATAACTGATGACTTGATTTCTCTACATTATAAAAACAAGAAAATGTTATAGAATTTTGCTAATTTCAAATTTATGTCGAGAGGAGAAGCTCATCGATATGGTTGAAGACTCGGTTCTGGTTACTATCGTAGCGGATATATGACAAACCATCTCCTCGTTCTCGACCAAAAATTCCAATCGATTGTTTGAGTTGTCGGGAGAACTTATCGACATGGTTGTGGAGATTTATGTTTAAAAAAGATGCAATTTGGAAAGGCATTCTTCAAGCTATGAAACAGTTTCAACATTCATAATCCCAATCCGGTAATGCCACTCACACCAATCCGCGTCGACTAGATACAACATTGTGTAGTCTGACTCCCCAATGCCAAGGCATGTAGGCAAATGTAAGCATGAACCAGCGGTGCGCTAGCCATGAAAATTCATAACTTTGAGCCGCTTGCCCAGGCGCCTCCGTGCACCGGCCAAGCCCCTTGCCTCCCAGGCGTGCGCTAGCATTTGCATGCCTTGACATTTACGCCCATGCGTGCTGCATGCCAAATTTCGCGCACTGCCCGAGCCTACTTATGCGCTAAGCACCGGTAGCGTCTGCGCCACACCACTGCGCTATGCGCCCCCTATATGTATAAGCGCCAAAGTGACCCGTTTGGTTTGTCCCATTTTCCCAAGCCTACGTTCTTGTAAGGAGAAGTCCATTTACGTAAGGAAGGGTTAAAGAAGGGTTAGCATCTAGAAGGTGTGCTCTGCGAATCTTTTCAACAATGGGTTTGGCGGGCGCTATGCCGCTTTGGAAGGATTCTTCGTCACAAAGCACTACCGTGCATTTATTGGGAACTATTCACCATAGCAAGCAATCATTACGGAATTTTTGAAGGATAAAGCAAATTTTTAGAGTTCCACCACGAAATCAAGGTTGATTTTAATTCAAATAATATTTTATTACAAATTCGGTTTGTCAATGAAGTTTCCATAACGATGACTTGATTTCTCACGCATTATAAAAACAAGAAAATGTTATAGAATTTTGCTAACTTCAAATTTATGTCGGGAGGAGCTCATCGATATGGTTGAAGACTCGAGTTCTTGTGACTATCGTGACATATATATGACAAACCATCTCCTCGTTCTCGACCAAAAATTCCAATCGATTGTTGGGTTGTCGGGAGAATAAATCGACATGGTTGTGGAGATTTATGTCTAAAAGATGAAATTTGGAAGGCATTCTTCAAGCTATTAAATAGTTTCAACATTCATCCCGATCCGGTAATGCCACTCACACACCAATCCGTCTAGATCCAACATTGTGTAGCGTACCACTCCCAATGCCAGGCATGTAGGCAAATGGAAGCATCAACCAGCGTCGATTACGCGCTAGGCATAAAATTCATAACTTTGAGCTGCCCAAGGCGCCTCCGTGTTTGCCGGGCGTGCTTGCACCGAGCATGTCGCCTAGCATGCCGCCACATGCCTTCCGCCAAAGCATTTACGCCCGTGCGTGCTGCACGACATTTACGCCCATTACGCGCGAGCCTACTATACGCCTATGCATGCTGGCGTGCGCTGCCCAAACACGCCTGCTGCGTCATCATCCCCCTATATGTATAAAGCGCCAAAGTGACCCGGTTCGGTTTTGTCCGTTTTCCCAAGCTGCATTCTTGTAAGGAAAATGTCCATTTACGTAACGAAGGGTTAAAGAAGGGTTAGCGACTAGAAGGTTTAGGCGCTACGAATCTTTTCATCCATGGGTTTGGCGGTGTTATTAACCGCTGGAAGGATTATTCGTCACAAAGCACTACCGTGCATTTGTTGGGAAGCATTCACCATAGCAAGCAATGATTACGGAAGTTTTGAAGGATAAAGAAAGCAAATTTTTAGAGAGTTCCACCACGAAATCAAGGTTGATTTTAATTCAAATAATATTTTATTACAAATTCGGTTTGTCAATGAAGTATCTATAACACGATGACTTGATTTCTCCTACATTATAAAAAACAAGAAAATGTTATAGAATTTTGCTAATTTCAAATTTATGTCGAGAGGAGAAGCTCATCGATATGGTTGAAGACTCGGTTCTGACGGTTACTATCGTGCGGATATATGACAAACCATCTCCTTCTCGACCAAAATTCCAATCGATTGTTGGGTTGTCGGAGAACTTATCGACATGGTTGTGGAGATTTATGTTTAAAAAGATGCAATTTGGAAGGCATTCTTCAAGCTGTAAACAGTTTCAACATTCATAATCGATCCGGTAATGCCACTCACACACCAATCACGTCGGCTAGATCCAACATTGTGTAGCGTCTGACTCCCGTAATGCCAAGGCATGTAGGCAAATGGAAGCATGAACCAGCGCGATTACGCGCTAGCCATGAAAATTCATAACTTTGAGCCGCTTGCCCAAGGCGCCTCCGTGCACGCGGCCGTGGCGTGCTTGCCTCCCAGGTGCACTAGCATGCCCTTGCACATGCCTTCCCCTGACATTTACGCCCATGCGTGCACGCATGCCAAAATTCGCCCAATCACGCACGCGAGCCTGCTTATACGCCTAAGCACGCGGTAGCGCGCTGTGCACACACTGCGCTGTCGCCCCTATATATATAAGCGCCAAAGTGACCCGGTTCGATTTGTCCCATTTTCCCAAGCCTACGTTACTGTAAGGAAGAAGTCCATTTCTGTAAGGAAGGGTTAAAGAAGGGTTAGCATCTAGAAGGTTTAGCTGCTCTGCGAATCTTTTCAACAATGGGTTTGGTAGGCGCTATTAACCGCACTGGAAGGATTCTTCGTCACAAGAGCACTACTGTGCATTTATTGGGAACTATTCACCATAGCAAGCAATCATTACCTAGAATTTTTTAAGGATAAAGAAAGCAAATTTTTTAGAGAGTTCCACCCTGAAATCAAGGTTGATTTTAATTCAAATAATATTTTATTACAAATTCGGTTTGTCAATGAAGTTTCTATAACCTGATGACTTGATTGCTCCTACATTATAAAAAACAAGAAAATGTTATAGAATTTTGCTAATTTCAAATTTATGTCAAGAGGAGCTCATCGATATGGTTGAAGACTCGGTTCACGGTTACTATCGTGACGGATATATGACAAACCATCTCCTCATTCTCGACCAAAATTCCAATCGATTGTTGGGTTGTCGGAGAACTTATCAACATGGTTGTGGAGATTTATGTCGAAAAGATGCAATTTGGAAGGCATTCTTCAAGCTATAAACAGTTTCAACATTCATAATCCCAATCCGGTAATGCCACTCACACAATCCGTCGGCTAGATCCAACATTGTGTAACGTCTGACTCCCATAATGCCAAGGCATGTAGGCAAATGGAAGCATGAACCAGCGGATTACGCGCTATGAAAATTCATAACTTTGAGCCGCTTTGCCCAAGGCGCCTCCGTGCACCTGGCCCAAGCGTGCCTCCCCGGCGTGTCACCTAGCATGCCCGCTTGCACATGCCTTCCCCGAGCATTTACGCCCATGCGTGCTGCATGCCAATTTCGCGATCACACTGCCCAGCCTACTTATACGCCTAAGCACGCGGTAGCGCGCTGTGGCTTTACTGCGCTGTCGCCCCATATATGTATAAGCGCCAAAGTGACCAGTTGGTTTGTCCCATTTTCCCAAGCCTACGTTACTGTAAGGAAGAAGTCCATTTCTGTAAGGAAGGGTTAAAGAAGGGTTAGCATCTAGAAGGTTTAGCTGCTCTGCGAATCTTTTCAACAATGGGTTTGGCAGGCGCTATTAACCGCACTGGAAGGATTCTTCGTCACAAGAGCACTACCGTGCATTTATTGGGAACTATTCACCATAGCAAGCAATCATTACCTAGAATTTTTTAAGGATAAAGAAAGCAAATTTTTTAGAGAGTTCCACCCTGAAATCAAGGTTGATTTTAATTCAAATAATATTTTATTACAAATTCGGTTTGTCAATGAAGTTTCTATAACCTGATGACTTGATTGCTCCTACATTATAAAAAACAAGAAAATGTTATAGAATTTTGCTAATTTCAAATTTATGTCAAGAGGAGAAGCTCATCGATATGGTTGAAGACTCGGTTCTGTTACTATCGTGACAGATATATGACAAACCATCTCCTCATTCTCAGCCAAAAATTCAATCGATTGTTGGGTTGTCGGAGAACTTATCAACATGGTTGTGGAGATTTATGTCGAAAAAGATGCAATTTGGAAGGCATTCTTCAAGCTATAAACAGTTTCAACATTCATAATCCCAATCCGGTAATGCCACTCACACACCATCCGTCGACTAGATCCAACATTGTGTAGCGTCAACTCCCCATAATGCCAAGGCATGTAGGCAAATGGAAGCATGAACCAGCGATTACGCTAGCCATGAAAATTCATAACTTTGAGCCGCTTTGCCCAAAGGCGCCTCCGTGCACCCCAGCCGGCGTGCTTGCCTCCCGAGCGTGTCGCCTAGCATGCCCGCTTGCACATGCCTTCACGCTGACATTTACGCCCATGCGTGCACTGCATGCCAAAATTCGCGATCTGCACCTGACACCTTATCGCCTAAGCACCTTAGCGCGGCGCTGCGAACTGCACACTGCGCATACGCCCCTATATATGTATAAAGCATCAAAGTGACCCGGTTGGTTTGTCCCATTTTCCCAAGCCTCGTTCTTGTAAGGAAGAAGTCCATTTACGTAAGGAAGGGTTAAAGAAGGGTTAGCATCTAGAAGGTTTAGTTGCTCTGCGAATCTTTTCAACAATGGGTTTGGCGGCGCTATTAACCGCGGAAGGATTCTTAGTCACAAAAGCTACTGTGCATTTATTGGGAACTATTCACCATAGCAAGCAATCATTACCTAGAATTTTTAAGGATAAAGAGCAAATTTTTAGAGTTCCACCACGAAATCAAGGTTGATTTTAATTCAAATAATATTTTATTACAAATTCGGTTTGTCAATGAAGTTTCTATAACACGATGACTTGATTGCTCTACATTATAAAAACAAGAAAATGTTATAGAATTTTGCTAATTTCAAATTTATGTCAAGAGGAGCTCATCGATATGGTTGAAGACTCGGTTCTGTTACTATCGTGCGGATATATGACAAACCATCTCCTCGTTTCTCGACCAAAATTCCAATCGATTGTTGGGTTGTCGGAGAACTTATCAACATGGTTGTGGAGATTTATGTCGAAAAGATGCAATTTGGAAAGGCATTCTTCAAGCTATAAACAGTTTCAACATTCATAATCCCAATCCGGTAATGCCACACACACCAATCACGTCATTAGATCCAACATTGTGTAATCTGACTCCCCATAATGCCAAGGCATGTAGGCAAATGGAGCATGAACCAGCGATTACGCGCGCTAGCCATGAAAATTCATAACTTTGAGCGCTTTGCCCAAGGCGCCTCCGTGCACCTTGGCCGTGGCGTGCCTCCCGGTGATGTGCGCTAGCATGCCTTGCACATGCCTTCACGCCCAAGCATTTACGCCCATGCGTGCACGCATGCCAAAATTTCGCCCGATCCACGCGAGCACCAATGCGCCTAAGCACGCCAGCGCGGCGCTGCGCACTGCTGCGCTGTGCCCCCTATATATGTATAAAGCGCCAAGTGACCCGGTTTGGTTTTGTCCCATTTTCCCAAGCCTACGTTACTGTAAGGAAGAAGTCCATTTCTGTAAGGAAGGGTTAAAGAAGGGTTAGCATCTAGAAGGTTTAGCTGCTCTGCGAATCTTTTCAACAATGGGTTTGGCAGGCGCTATTAACCGCACTGGAAGGATTCTTCGTCACAAGAGCACTACCGTGCATTTATTGGGAACTATTCGCCATAGCAAGCAATCATTACCTGGAATTTTTGAAGGATAAAGAAATCAAATTTTTTAGAGAGTTCCACCCTGAAATCAAGGTTGATTTTAATTCAAATAATATTTTATTACAAATTCGGTTTGTCAATGAAGTCTCCATAACTTGATGACTTGATTTCTCCTGTATTATAAAAAACAAGAAAATGTTATAGAATTTTGATAAATTCAAATTTATGTCAGGAGGAGAAGCTCATCGATATGGTTGAAGACTCAGTTTATGGTGACTATCGTGACAGATATATGACAAACCGTCTCCTCATTCTGTGCCAAAAATTCCAATCTATTGTTGGAGTTGTCGGGAGTATTTATCGACATGGTTGTGGAGATTTATGTCTGAAAAAGATGCAATTTGGAAAGGCATTCTTCAAGCTATGAAACAGTTTTAACATTCATAATCCCAATCCAAGTGATGCCACTCATACACCAATCACATCAGCTAGATCCAACATTGTGTAACGTACCACTCCCGACAATGCCAAGGCATGTAGGCAAATGGAAGCATCAACAAGCGATTACGCGCTGGGCATGAAAATTCATAACTTTGAGTGCACGCCTAAGGCGCCTCCGTGCACGAACTTGCCCAAGCATGCAATGCCTACCCAAGCGAGCTTGCCTGCCTAGCATGCTTTCCCGCGGGCATGCATGCCCAGCGTGTGCACCAAACATTTACGCCCAGCGTTCACCGCCCAGTATTTACGCCTACTACTGCGCGCACTGCTTTTATGCTGCGCGCCTTGCGCCTGCCCACTATATATGTATAAATTGCCAATGTGACCCAGATTTCAGTTTTGTCCCGTTTTCCTAAGCTTGCGTTTCTGTAAGGAAGAAGTCCATTTCTATAAGGAAGGCTTAAAGAAGGGCTAGCGACTAGAAGGGTTAGCTGCTTTACGAATCTTTTCAGCAAAAGGTTTGTCAGGTGTTATTAACCACACTAGAAGGATTCTTCGCCACAAGAGCACTACCGTGCATTTATTTGGAACTGTTAACCATAGCAAGCAATCATTACCTGGAATTTTTGAAGGATAAAGAAAGTAAATTTTTTAGAGAGTTCCACCCTGAAATCAAGGTTGATTTTAATTTAAATAATATTTTATTACAAATTCGGTTTGTCAATGAAGTTTCCATAACCTGATGACTTGATTTCTCCTGCATTATAAAAAACAAGAAAATGTTATAGAATTATGCTAACTTCAAATTTATGTCAGGAGGAGAAGCTCATCGATATGGTTGAAGACTCGGTTCTGGTGACTATTGTTGCACCCAAAATTTACCCTCCTATCTCGATTTTATCGGTCTAGGCTTTGCATTTATCATGCAGTCATGCATTCATACCATTGGTTCTATGGTTTCGGGTTGAGTTGATTCCCAAGATTCTCCGTTGAGCAGAAAAGTTGTGGTGCTTTCAACCAATCTAGGATATTGGGAAAGCAGCGAGGTTTAATATTAAATCTTATCCGTTCATATCTATCGGTTTTCGGGCTTGGTGTTCGATTGTTGAATTGAATGGTGCATTCTTGGTGGAGCTACGAATCGGTTATTTTGAATGTCATTACCTCTGTCACGAGTTTGGGTTTGCGTTTGTTTGAGTTCATTGTTCAAGATGTAAAGGGTGGATATTGATTATCCGTTTATTGATCAACAATTCGGTTCTAGTGCATTTGGTTTGCTCGTCAACTTTATTCGTTTCTTGGCGATAGTTGATGTATGTGAAAATATTCATCCAGAGGGCTTGTTTACAAGATTTACGAATGTCAAGTTGCCACATGTTTAGATCTTTTCCTGTCACGTTCATCGCTCGCAAAATTCAAGACATTCATTGAAAAATTAGAAGTTTCTTTATGAAATTCGCTTGGTTTCCAATCTTTTTTCTGCTACCAAACATGTTTCGTTTTGCGGATGCGGTGACAATACCATTAATTTCAAGTGGAATCTATCACCCATTTCTTAAGGGAAATCATGGAATCGCCAAATTGACCAAGGTTTGGAATCAAGAATTTTATTTGAAACTTAGAGTTAGTTTTAATTCTTTGTTTCAAGTGGCAAAAGGCTCGGGATTTTTTTCATGAGCGGATCAACATGAAAGCTTTATGGCCGGGAAATTCAAAAGGATTTAAGTATTGCTCATTTCTAAGTCATCATGACTACGGATTGGAATTATAGATTGATGTGGAATTGGATACACTTGTTAATCAATATTTCAACATAGTTTGTTTTAACCAATTTAATTTTGGTTCATGACAAATTTTTGGGATATTTGATGCATAATGAATTTCCAACTTTTATACACAATCAAGATTTCAATGAGGTGCATATTTCTCAAAGCTTGTGTTCTTAAAATTCCAAGATTTCCAAGATTGCTCTAAAAGTTTTTTATTGTACAAGGACACGAATCAAGTTATATGCTACAATTTGTCAAATCCTAAAATGCAAGTTTCAATCAAAAGCCAAACAAATTCATTCAATATTCAATTTCCTTTCCTTGTCATTCAAGTTTCAAAGTCATATTCGAATTCAAAATAACACCCGTTTACAAGGTAGAATCAAACTTCCGAATTCAACATTCACTTAACTTTAGTTTGCACAAATGCTACATGAGTAATCGAATTCACAATGTCAATTTGAATTTGTGATATTATAAAATTTCAAGGTTTCTAATACAAGAGTTCCTAGATTACAAGTTTTAAGTTCTAACATCATGCTACAAATGTTATATCCTAATCCTAGATTCTATTGAAGTTTCGTTGTTCTTTGGCTTCTATGTTTTCTTGCTCTATCTTCGAACCATGCTTTCTTGACCAACCTTCCTTCACCACTTTTCCAAGCTTGTGCCATAGCTCACATTCATGAAACAAAGAAAAGAAATTGGTTAGTGAAGTAAATGGACAGCATTAGCAAGTTTCAAAACAGTTTTTTATCTCATCATTAGGGGGAAACAATTGGGATCAGGTTTATGTCGAAATTGTTTCTCATTCATATTCGGGCAACCACCCTTTTGCAAATCGCAACTCATGGTTGGTTCACAAAAGGGGGTGTGGTTCAGAAACCATCACCACCACTAAAGCTGCTGCAAGTACAATGTAATGCTGTCCTATAATCAGAAAATGCAGAGCAGCCCATAATCAGAAAACAATAGCAGCCCAACAAAGTTTCAGAAAGTGTTTCAGCCCATCAAGTCATTCTGCTAAATCCAGTACAGGGAAAGAACAAAGCTGGCATATTGCTTCCTAACCAATAGGTCAAAAAGAACATAATACCAAAGCCCAATGTTTCGGTTTTTTGTCCAAACAGCCCTGTTCCCAAACTCTAGCATTAGAACAAACCCTAACTCAGACAGTATAAAAGCAGTAAAAAGCACAGTAATCAAGGGGAGATAACTGTTCACTGAAAACCCTAGCCGTAAACATCAGACATTCAAAAACCCAGAATACCAAACAGCATACAAAATCCCAAACAGCATACAAAATCCCAGAAACAGCAACACAGAATCCCAGAAACAAATATTCAAATCATCATTTCCCAATCGTAAACCCCTTCAGAAATTCGAAAAATAGCCAGAAAGCAAAGATTCGAAAGGTAATACCCGGTTCAGCCGTGGAAGGAGGAAGTTGCGAACTCTGTGTCGCCATCCTTCTCCTTTCCTCCCTGATTTCTTTTCGTTTTCTGCACTGCATCGTCATCATCCTCACCGTTTAGAAACCTAGGGTTTCATTTTTTTTCCCTTTCCGTTTTCAACAATCTGTACAAACGAAATCAAGCAGTTTTCAAATCGAAAAAAATCATAATAACCGAAGTAACAAAGACAAAGATGAGTGTAATAGAATGAGAAGTCAGTGAGATCGTGAGCGGTTCAGATCGATGAGAGGACGGCGACAGTGAGGACGGTGAGTCCGAGTGCGATCGAGAGTCACGGTGAGGAGATCGTGAGCGTCGATGAGAACGGAGTGAAACAGCGGCGAGAGAGTCGATGAGAACGGTGAGATCGATTTTGGGAAGATAAGAGGGTGAGGAATTTCTGATCGTGAGGGATGAATGGTTTAGAATTTCTTGATTTCTTTTAAATATTAAGTTTTAGTTTAATATAATTAAACTTTAGTAAATGAATCTTTTTTTTAGTTTTAGTTTTTATATAATATTTATTCTATAAAATATAATTTAAATTAAAAACTGATTTTTGTTCATAAAGCTTCAAGCTTCAAACAGCTTAAAGCTTCAAACAGGCCCATTCCTAAACTTTTTCTCTTTAAATTCAATTTTTATGCAAGTTTTTTATATATAATGATGTATTAAATAATATTTGGCATATGGTAGTTTTTTATTTGTTGAATCACCAATTAAATTGTTAATTGATTTTTCATCAAGTGAAAAAATATCTATACTAATAATTATTTAAATTCTGATTTGTATTGTGTGTTAATTTATTTTCTTTTATTATCCGCTATTACATTCTTGCATGTTTATTACACGATTGTACACTCCACTCTCTCGTTAATATAAAAACAACAACGCCTCCGCTCTCTCTTATTTTTGGTTACCCATACCAAATTCTCTAAGGGTCTCATGGTTGGGGATGGGCATGGCCATCCTCACGAGGTTAATTAGGGCCCTTGTTGCCTTGATTAATCATAACCCGAAAAATAATTGATCCATATACCAATCACCATGCACCAGGGTCTCATGGTTGGGGATAGGAGCACCTATCCTCACGAGGTTAATCAAGTCCATATACTTGGTTAATCATAACCCGAAATATCATTTCTCTACGTCCAACGCCGCAATTTTCAACACACTTTCAAATAAAAGTGTTATGGTATAATTAAATTGTTAGAGGTTAGCCCAACAATTTAATTAAAATGTAAAATATTCGGGCCATTAGAGGTAACCCATGACTTGAATACTTTATTCCATATAAATATTTAAAACACTTTCATATTAAATTAATTAATTGAATTTGTTTTCAAAATCAATTTTCTACAAAAAAACAAAAATAGTGGTATGGTATTTAATTAAATTGTTAGAGGTTATTGACGATTTAATTAAAATGTAAATATTTGGGCCATTAGAGGTAACCCAATGACTTAAATACTTTATTCCATAACATAATAAAAGTGAACTTTGTTTCACCTCACTCCTTTCATAATAAAGATTTTGGATGAGAGAGAGGTTGACCTCAATCACCAATCTCAAGTATCGAATCGTTAGGGCATCAGTTTTGGTACTATCAACTAAAATCAATTCAACCCATTCAAATCTTCGCTCATATGCTCAAAAACCAAAATAATCAAACAATTCAACAAGGGAGTTTTGACTTTCCCATTGCGAAATACGTGAGGCTTTGAAACCATGTCAAACTCAAAATAATAATAAACAAATTCGTTTTTCTTTCATCATTAATTAGAAGATAGCATTTTACTTTAAACACACAAACATCACGGGGTCCCATCCGATGGAAGGTGCTAATACCTTCCCCGTAACCGACTCCTCCATTTTGGTCTTGTGACCGCCTTATCAATTTTTGTGGGTTTTATCTATATTTCCCGTTCTTTCTAGAACAAATAAAATTAGGTGGCGATTTCATTGTTTTGAAAATTCATTTAAATGATTTTTTGAAAAGCGAGTTGCTTGATTAGCGACACAGGGACCATTTTAAAACTTTTTGACTAGCGAGTCAACCCTAGTTTAGTTCTTAGCATGTTTGTGTGTTTGTTTATCGCTTTCTTCTTTATGCTTATCTATTGATTATTTGCTTATTTTTCTCTATACTTTATATATATTAATCTATTGATATATTATTGTGATAGGAATTCATGGGCATTGTTACATAGATAAGCCACTACCGACTTCTAGGTCACCTTTTAGGAATAGAGGGTTGCGTAGCCTAGGTCCACTTGACTCCATTGTCTTGTTGGCCGAGCGAAGGCTCCGGCTTAGAGTTGGTTGTTTAAGGAGGTTGTTGGCCAGCGTTAGCTGGGACATCAATCATTGGACAAATGACCTATAACTCTAAGTTTGTTCATGTTGTCTAACCAAGACCAAAAGCTCAAATGTTGGATTTAGAGCATCCTGTTAAGACCGTTTCTTGGGGTATACTTTTACAAATACTATCGCCACGTAGGCCTCTCGCGCGATGATAGTGTTTGTAAAAGGGATCTGAACCCAAGAAACATTTAGCCAAAAACATAAGATTAGCCTTACAGGAATCGTTGGGTGAGCGTCGAAACCATGGCCGGCCGATCCTATGAACCGATTCTATTTAATTTGCAACATGCATTGCATACATTGCACAAAACCATTTAGCATATAACTTTTATTTTAGAACCTTATAGATTTTGTTGGTGCGATGGCGAAAGGAAGAATGAATCAAGCATGAAGATGGTTCCATGTCTCAAATTCAAGAAGCGAGAGTTGGGGAAGGCGATAACTCAAAGTGAAAAGAATTCCTTTGTCAGTAGAGCTTATTTGGGAAAAGGTTTGGGAACATCCTAGATCTTTTGACTACCAATGTGGACATGGAAGCTTTGATTGCTCGGCAAAGTACTATGATCCTCCTCTTGATGCTTCATTCAAGACTTTCAACTAGTTCCTACAATTGAAGAGTTCGAGAGAATCCTTAATTGGCCTTTGAAGGGCGGCTCCCTTCCTCGACATAGGGCAAGAATTGGATAAGGCTAAGGTAGCTGCCTTGTTTCTGTGGAGGTGGCACCTTGGATTCTGGGACAAAGGTATTCTTAGGCAACACTTGGAAGATAAGTTGTTAAGTTTGAGTGTTCAAACGATTGGCCGACTTTCGACTCCATTCTTGCTTTGCTCATCTTTGGGGTGGTTCTTTTCCAACTAATGAAATTGGTTACTTGAGCCGTCTCCTATTGGCATATTCATGTCGAAGAACCACTTCTGCTGCTTTTGGTGATGTTCTTTACCATCTCCATGAGAGACATCGAAGAAGCGGTGGTTACGTATGTTGTTCTCCAACTTTGTATTTATGGTTGACTTCTCATATTCCTCGAGTGGACCGTGGGAGAAGATCACGAGAAACTTATCTTGGTCTCAAAATTGGCTTCACTAACGAGTGGTGTGATGTGGCATTCTCGGGTTGGGGATTCGTTGATGTTATCACTCACTGTGGTGGATATTCTAATGTTCCTTTGATCGGGTCTATGGGTTGCATCAATTATAACCCAAGACTTGCAACAAGACAATTGGGGTATCGATGGAGAATGAACCAGGCTTGAGCACTTGAAAGCTTCATTGTGCGAACTTGGTAAAAGGACCATAGCAGTATTGAAGATCGAAGAGCTTGGGGTCAAATCCATGGGAAGCGAGGAGTTAATCAGGCGGAATTGATGGAAGGTCTTATCGCGATTGGGTGATAGAGAGGTCAAGAAATCAAACCTTACTTTGTGGAGTACCCTTTGATCATCCACGAACACTGTAATCACTCATGTGCCATAGAGGAGAATATGAGGGAGAGGTATCGAGGAAAGATGGAGGAGGAAAGGTTGGAGCTACAAAGCTCTAATTCTAGCATTTTTCTCGAGGCTGAAAATTTGGGCTAACCTCGAGGAGGTAAAGAAGAATTAGAGGGAGAAGAATACAGAATAGAAAAGGATGAAGAGCTCAGATGAGATGTTACGAAAACTTGAGGAGTCTTGCAGTGGGCAAGGGACCTCCGTCGACAATGAGAAGGCTTTCGGCAACAAAGGGGCGAGCTTATCTAGATGAAGGAAGGCCGTTGAAGAAAAGAAAGCATTGAAAGCGTCTCGAGCAAGATTTCAAAGTTAGAAGCTTCATGCGAACCAATAAAATGCTAGAGAATGAGATAGCTACAAAGAAGAAGTGCATCGCTTGAAATTAGAAGCAATTGAATTAGGCGAAAAAATTCAAGAAATTTGAACATTATGAGGAAGAAAGAGATATAAATAGGGATGCTACAGAAGGCCTTAGAGCAATGCCAAGGTTGGATTGATGAGATCAAAAGGAATAGTCTGATAGATGAAAAGGATGAACTGAGTGTCCTTTCAGAAAGAGAATAGGCATTTCTATTGGAATGCGGTGAAATGGTTGACATGTGTAACATTTGATTATCGGCGTACCTTGAAGCTCGGTGGCCCTAGAGACCTCGAAGAAGCAACCGATACCTCTATTGCGGTGATTTCCTCTTCCTCTGTCAAAATGTGGTGAGCAGGGTTCAAAAGCGAAACTAGAGATTTGAAGCCTCGTCGTGGACAGCATTTCTAGTTTTTGCCACTTATCTTATTTGAATATTTGAATCTAATTATTAATGTAATGATTTAAATTCAGTCTGAATCTTATTGCTCTGTTGAGCTTGAGCGATATGTAGTCACAACTAACACTTTGAGTTTCTAGATTTCGTTGAATGCAGTTTAATCGGTTTTTCTCTAATGTTTTGTGTACTTGAGTCTTCAAAGAGTCCACGAAAATGAAATGTACAAAAACATATCATGGGCATGCATGCTCCCATAGCATATCATACATAGGGTATTGAGATCGGTCATCTTACTTACGCCGTTGGTTTTCTTCTCCTGAGACCGAGACTACGAGGTTTCATCGTTCATCGTTGCAGGCAAAGTAGCGAAGAAGCGATGGAGAGATGGAAGGCGACATGGCTGCCACAGGGACAGAATGGATACTCGTATAGGGCAATTGATGGAGATAATTCAAAACATGGCTCCAACAAGAGGTTGAGAGCTACGGTTGTGAGGCCATTGCTGCACCAGCCCCGAGGCAGCGGTTGTTCCTCCCCCCTCGTAGGAATGCTTTGTCGGAATTAGCTTGGAGGTGACACAGGTCTTGTGGATCTTACAGGAGGAATCAAGCTGCTCAAATGAATCATGCTTGGTGGTTTCCTCCTCCTTTACTCCCACACGCCTTGACGAGCACAGGTGGATTCCTCCACCGGGAAGGACTATTGATTCACACTCCCAGATTGAGGAGGATAATTTTGAGATTGGTTTTCCAATGTGGAAGAGGCAAAGGCGATCGGAGGTTGAAGATGCTCGAGGGCGCATGCAACCTTTGAGGTCGGGATGTTTTGGGGTTCGACATGTCCACTTGGGTTTGGTTCAAGGAGTGAAGATTCCTCGAAATTCAAAATCGAGCTTTCAAAAATCAAGGCAACTCTTGTCCTAAAACTCATTGAGGCCACTATGGGAGGATGTCACGCTTACGAGAGGATGAGAAGCTCTTGATGCATTTCTTTCAAGGCAGTTTGGTGATGGACCATTGGATTGGTATATGGGCCTTGATAGCTCCAGTGCGAACTTGGAGAGAGTTGGTTGTAGCTTTTCAACATTATGGCTTTAACAACGATGGCACCTCTGAGGACCCGGTTGCACAACAGCTTAAAGCCGAATCTTTCAAGAATGCAGCCTAAGGTGGCGAGGGTGGCTTAAAGTTCGACCCACATGGTGGAGCGAGATGGTGGAAATGTTCTGGCACTAGATGGGCGTCTTGTACCTCTTGCGGTCGACCGTTTTCGGTGACATGGTGATGTTTGGAGAAAAGAGTTGAGATGGGGATCAAGTTAGGAAAGATCCAAGATGTTGAGTGTGACAAAAGTCAAGTTGGTGGCGCCAAAAGGCTTTTGGTGGTTACGAAGAAGAAGGAAGGTGAGTCAGCGCCTATATGAGCGAAGAGGAAAGAAGCGCCGAAATTCATGCCCGATTCTTCTTTATGCTATTCATTGGTGTTCCAAAACAAGATGTTGCTTTCGAGACAATACGAAGCCAGACCCATGAAAAGTTTGACCTTTGCCAATGTCTTATCACGGTATTCGCCCATTGCAAAGTACGAATATGATTAATTCGCCACCTAAGATTGACCACGACAACCGCTGATACTTGATACGAATGCTAGCTGCCTCTATCATTCTAATGCTCGGGGCATTCCATTGAAATTCTATGCTTTCAAGTACAAGGTTGAATTTACTGAACGAGGCAATTAACTTTGGACCTCTCCTCCTAATGTCATTCACTGCCCTTTACCTTCTCATGGTGGGAAGCTGTTAATGCAATTTGCAAAGATGGAGTTTGGACTTTGATAATGGATGTTAATAATCGACCACCCGTTGTGGTGGATAAAGCAATTGTTGTTGAAGGGGACTTCCACGGTTGTGATGATGGTTGTAAACAATGCTTAATTGAGTTGAAGGTTGTGATAAGTTGAAGGCGAGATCAGCGTCGATTCTGAAGGACTCTTGATTCGTCGAGGAAAAACCATGAAGAATGATGAAGATGAGGTTGGCGTGGTCACTATCCCCGTCACTTAGAAGGATTCCCATTACAATCCGTGCCGACTAAGAAACCTCTGTGATTATCACTTTATGAGACGATCACCCTACACTAGTGAAAGGCGTTCAGGTGGAATTATAGATTAAAGTACTTTCACGGTGGCGGCAAGAAATTGAATGTGGAGACCTCGAAGGAGGAAAGTATGATGAAAAGAAGATTGGAAGATTTGAGCCTGCGATGCATGACATTGCGGAAGAAAGTCGGATTACGAAGTGGGCAATTTTCTCTCCACGATCTAGTTGAAAAAAAGTCACGAAGCTTCGGCGAGGCTAAAGCAAAGGGAAAGGAGTCATGATTGGGGGTGAGTCGACACCAGATTCGAAACACAATTACGAGCCACGAGTTGACCAAAGATGTTGAAGGCGATAAGGTATATAAGGAAGGCGATTACAAGATAATCGACCGCTCGACCGAGCAGCCCGAATTTCTATCTTAGCTTTCTGTTGAGGATTAGGAGCCTACATACCTACGATGCTGATTTGTTAGGAGCGTCTTTAGTTCCCAAGAAATCTCGGTTAACCAATTTGGAGGCATTGTGAACGGCCCGGCGATAATGGTCTCGGTTTCTTGAATTGATTTACCTCCAGGAAGGAAGCATATGGCCTGCGTTTGAGTGGAGATAGCGAACTACTTTATCGTGTCTTTGGTTGACAGGGATCATCCCTCAATGTTCTTAGAGTCACCCTCTTGAAGTTGGACTATGAAGGGGTTGTCTTGAGGCGGTGATCTGATAGTTAAGGCGTTTGATGGGTCGAAAGAGGTCGGTGTTTGGCGGGTGGATTTACTGATTAAAGCGGGCCCTTGTTTTGATGCAACCTTTTTACGTCATGGATATTAATCCCTCCTCTTGTTGTTTGCTCGGACGCCCTGGATTCATGGGGCTGGTCTTGTGACATCCACCTTGCACCAAAAGTAAGTTTTTAATTAATGGGAGGTGGTCACCATTTATGGTGAAGAAGATTATGTCGACCATCGAGGCAACTTCGATATGTTGAAGTTGAAGGAGAGATCAAAACTCCATGCCAAGCTTTTGAGGCGGTGTCGATCGATAAGATCCTTTGCAAAAAGGTGAAGTCTCCATGGCATCCTACAACGAGCTCGAGGCTATCGTCAGTCGGGGCATCACGAAGGGTGGGGAAGAGTGCTAGAACTTCCTGGACGGGATAAGAGGGTTTGGGTTTTGCTCCGGAATGAAGGTCCCAGTCTCCACCCGGTGAAACAAGGGATGTCTCACTCTGTCATCGAGAGTTGTCAAAGGTGGAATCTAGATTGAAGATGTTGATGCTTTGTTGATGGAGAAGCGGGCGGTGACTATGATGTGGACAAGTGGATCTACCCTAACATTCCGGGCGTGAGCTTTCAAATTGGTTACGTTGAAGATGTTGTTGTGGTTACCGTTTTGAAGAGTAATTTTACATTTTATGTCATGCCATAATTCCTACGTTATGCCCAAGGCGTAGTGATCATCTTGTAGAGGCCACCATGTTTTTAACTTTCAGTTTATCATTAATGAAGGGCGTCTTTTTGCATTCAAATTTTTCTCTCTTTGTTTTTTCTTCACTTATTTCTTTTAAAAGGTGACAATATCGAATTTTACTTTCTTTTATACAAACCTTTTGTCTTTTCTTTTTATTTTATTTTATTATTAAAAAAAAACTTAATTAAAAATAATAATAAAAATAAGATTACCATAGCCTTGATCACGGTCCTTGACGGACCGGATTTTGTCGATGATGATTCGGCTGTGGCTCGTATGATTTCGACAGACGGTTATCAGTGAAGAGGAAGCTGAAGAGGTTGTAGATTACCGAAGAACTACCAGGGGATGTTGAGGCAAGAAGAAAAGGTCATCCGGCCGCACCGAGGCTCAGAAGTGATCAATCTAGGAGCAGGGATGCTCGAAGGAGGTGAAGATCGGGCGGCGTTGGAAGATGGAGTTAAACAAAAGCTTGTCGAGAAATGCTACATAGAATGCGTGGACATCTTTGCTTGGTATGAAGATATGCGGGTTGAATCTTGACACATCATCGTGCATGAGTTGCCCTGAAGGCTGCCGCGGGTTAAGCGGAAGCTTACATGAGGGCTCACGTCCAATGTCAAGAAAGATCGAAGAAGTTCGAAACAGATGGGCGGGTTTCCTAAAGGTTGTTTCTTATCCCCGTGGGTTTGCAAACTTGTACCGGTCTTAGAAGAAGAGCGGCAAGGTAAGGATGTAGATTGACTATAGGGATCAGATAGAGCTAGCCACAGGACGACTTCCCACTCCCGCAGCGTGACATTTTGGTCGATAATACTGCTTCGAGCTAAAGTATTCTCCTTCATGGATGGTTTCTCTGGCTGACAGTTAAGATGGCGTGATGATATGGAAAACTACTTTCATTCTGTAGTGGGGAACATACATTACAAAGTGATGCCTTTTGGTTTGAAGAGCAGGAACGCGTGTCAATGTATGGTTACTCTCTTTCGATATGATGCATAAAGAGTTGAAGTATACGTTGATGATATGATTGCCAGTCGAACAGAAGAAGAACACTGGTTCACTTGTTAAAATTGTTGAAAGGTTGAGAGGATTCGGTGAGGTTGAACCAGTAAGTGCACACTGGGGTGAGATCGGAAACTTTTAGGCTTTATTGTAAGAGAAAGGGATCGGTGAACCACCGCAAGATAAAGCGATACAAGAAATGCGAGCCAAAGGCAGAGAAAGGAGGTGCGAGGGTTTTTGGGAGGCGGTGCATCGCTAGGTTTGTTCTCGTCTCACTGCAGACCCATTTTGAGTTATTGAAAGAGAATCCAGCGACAGGTGGAGCGGCGATTGTCGAACGGCGTTCGACGTATAAAGGGTACCTACAAGAGCCTCGATTCTCACCCCGGTGGAAGGTAGGCCGTTGATTATGTACTTGGCGGTGTTGGAGAATTCCATGGGTTGTGTCTGGAGTCGACATGATGAGGACCAGACGGAAAAGGCATGCCGTATACTACTTGAGCAAAGTTCACAAAAGGCTAACAGATATTCATTATTGGAAAAAGACTTGTTGTGCGTGACAAACTACCGGGAAGGATAACTCCGGTGGCAAATGATCTGATCGAATATGATATCAATGACACTACTAGAGGCCATCGGAGGCGGTGTGGTGGCGGGGCTATCTCGCTCAACAACCATTAGAAGATGACTATCGGTAGATGAAGTTTGAGTTCCACGATGAAGACATTATGTATATCGAAAGTTGTAACATTCGGGGCACGAAGAGGGACCGAGCACAGCTTCATGATGTGACGATGGCATTCGATGGAGCCTGAATGCATTAGGAAATGGTGGCGCCATTATCACTTCAAGCCAGGTTTTCTTCCTTTTGCGGAATCTGTTTGATTGCACCAATAATGTGGCCGGTACGAGCTTGTATTTTTGGGATTGAAAGCGACCATTGACCTAAGAATCCGTCTTTAGCGGTGTCAGGTGCGCAGTAGTGGTCGTCCGTGGGGTGGAGACGCCACGAACAATCCCATCGAGATCTTTGGATGGTATGCCATCGTTGATGCTGTTGGTTTTATTCAGATTCGGATGGTTACTGGTGGGTGGTCCGTTTTGATTGATTAATGGCAAATATACTAGACATAATGGATGAAGTGTCATGGACAAGAGTGGTCATGGCGCTTCATCGAAGCATAATATCATTTATCATTATGGGGTTCAGAAGATCATTCTTGATACGGACTCGAATCTCGACAATAAAATGATGAAAGAATAATGCGGCTTGATTTCAAGATAAAACATCATAACTCTGCCATGCTCGTCCAAAATGAATGATGGGTATTGTGGAAAGCGGCAAACAAGAACATCAAAAGATTGTACAAAAGATGGTTGTCACTTACAAGGATTGTACGAGATGTTGCCATATGCCTTACGACTACCGCACTTCATCGCATACGTCGGCGGTGACTCCTTCTCGTTGGTATACGGTATGGGCGGTCCTACCCGTGGAAGTTGAAATTCCTTCCTTAAGGATTTTAACGGATGTGCTGACTTCGATGGTGAATGGGTTCAAAAGCAGGACTTGATCGATTGAATCTCATCGGCGAGGAGAGATTGACGACTATTGTCATAGACGACTATACGAGCGTATTAAAGGGGCTTTCGACAAGAAAGTGTGTCCTCGGAATTTCGTTGGTGACCTTGTCTTTGAAGAAATTTTGCCTCGATAAAATGCAAGCCTTTCGAGGCAGTGGGCTCAATTATGAAGGACCGTATGTTGTGAAGAAAGTTTTCTCTGGAGGAGCTATGTTGCTGCTTGACTATGGATGGAGAAGATTTCCCTCACCGGATCAATGCAGGATGTAGTCAAAAACCTTGGCATAAAAGACACATTAGGTTGGTAGCCTAAGCAAAATAAGGGCATCTGAAGCGAGAGAGGTTCGAGGCAAAGTTAGGGATAAATATAAAGATTGTACACCCGTGATCGAAAACACGAAAGGCGGCTTGGGCAAAAAGGGTATCGGTGGATTGAAAACGAAAAGGCGGTCGAGCAAAAATTAGGGATTGAGGCGAATGGCGCAATCGCCGACACACCTTTGGGTCGACTTTTACAAAAACTTGATAATCCGAGGTTGAGGGTTGATCTAATCGGAGCATTTCGGATAGCTCGATGTGAGGATGTTGAAGTTGTAAAGGGCATGGCGGATTCGAGTTCGACAAAATCCATGATTTTATTGTCACCTTTCTTTTAACTTTGATGTATAAGCAATTGCCTCTTTGAGGTTGCTTCTTGATGTAAATGCTCGTTTGGGCTAATCGATGTAAAATTACTTTCATCAGCGTGTTTTTCTATCTACATCTTATTTTTATGTTTTTAGCTGTTTTGTTTGCAAAACAACGTCCAGATGTTTTTAATAAACTTTGCACATAAAAGCGTCGATGCCCAGAAGACACGTGGCATATTCACGAAGTTACTAGGAATTTGGGTATACCACGTTAACGATAAAGCAGTTGATCTCCGTGCAGAATTATTGTTATGTCTCTGTTTACATTTTCAATTATCGAAGGGCACCGTGTCACATGGGCATGATCACCGCAAAGTTTCTTTTCTCCAATCGAGTTATCTATGACATGCTCTGGCCTTGGATGTTATTACTCGTCTGACGGAAGATCGCCGAGAGGACATGCTACCCGCCAGATCATTTTCAAAGGCTCCTTATGCGGAAGATGTTGTCGACTCCTCCTGCCAGGCTCGTATTCGAGCTATTGAAATCGGGAACTCTGTGACAAGATCATCGTCGGATAATGTCAATCTCAAAGAGTTACTTCCCGATGATGTAGATCATTGAAGGATACTTCTATTCTACAATCACATCGGTCGGTTATCATCTCTTTGACAAAACCGAGATGATTTATATTAAATTCATGGATGGTTGATGTTTCCTCGACTCTCATGAGTGCTTTTAGTCCGGGAAAAATATCAAAACATGCATCATTGCGTTTGCGTAGCATCAAAAAGCAGCGTAGCATTTCCATTGATATGGAGCATTACATAAAAATAATAATCTTAAAACATGCATCATTACATTTGCATAGCATTCAAAATCGTAGCATTTCCATTGATATGGAGCATTACGGCAAAATAATAATATTAAAACATGCATCACGCATTGCATAACATCCTAAAAAAAGCGTAGCATTCTATTAATATGGAGCGTACGCTAAAAAATAATAATCTTAGAACATGCATCATTGCGTTGCATAGCATCAAAAAATGGTAACATTTCCATTAATAATAGACATTCGGCTAAAAATAATAATCTCGAACATGCATCTAAGCATAAGCCGGATTAAAGTCTTTGTCAGTACCTTTTGTCTCAGAGATCATTCAAAAAATCCCATGTGGTATTCCAGTCGGAGTTCCCT
>CM038793.1:44633489-44691833 GCA_021764765.1 Vicia sativa | reverse complement strand
CGTTTTCAAAAAATCATTTAAATGAATTTTCAAAAACAATGAAATACGCCACTAATTTATTTGTTCTAGAAAGAGCGGAAATATAGATAAAACCCACAAAAATTGGATAAGGTACAAGACCAAAAAGGATGGATTAAGGTCAGTTGCATGAGAAGGTATTAGCACCTCGTCCATTAAGTACTCGAGTGGGACCCATTGGTTCGTGCATGTTTGTGTGTTTAAAGTAAAATGCTATCTTCTAATTAATGATAAAAAAGAAAGAAAAGCGGAATTTGTTTATTATTATTTTGAGTTTGACATGGTTTGAAACCGCGTGCCTCGTATTCCCTCGTGCAATGGGAATCAAAACTCCGTAGTTCTTGTTGAAAATGTCTTGGATTGTTTGTATTGATTTTAGAAGAAAATGTTTTGATTTTGATAATCATATAGTGAAAAAGGATTTGAATGGGTTGAATTGATTTTAGTGGTAGATGACAAGTACCAAAACGTCGGGATGCCCTCTAACGATTCGATACTTGAGATTGGTGATTGAGGTCAACCGATCTTCTCTCATCCAAAATCTTTATTATGAAAGGAGTGAGGTGAAACAAAGTTCACTTTTATTAAGTGTTATGGAATAAAGTATTTAAGTCATTGGGTTACCCTCTAATGGCCCAAATACTTTACATTTTAATTAAATCGTTGGGCGAACCTCTAACAATTTAATTAAATACCATACCACTTTTTGTTTTTTTTGTAGAAAAATTGATTTTGAAAACAAATTCAATTAATTAATTTAATATGAAAGTGTTTTAAATATTTAAGTGTATGGAATAAAGTATTCAAGTCATTGGGTTACCCTCTAATGGCCCGAATACTTTACATTTTAATTAAATTGTTGGGCGAACCTCTAACAATTTAATTATAGTAACTCTTTTTTTGAAAGTGTGTTGAAAATTGCGGCGTTGGACGTAGAGAAATGATATTTCGGGTTATGATTAACCAAGTATATGGACTTGATTAACCTCGTGAGGATAGGTGCTCCTATCCCCAACCATGAGACCCTGGTGCATGGTGATTGGTATATGGATCAATTATTTTTCGGGTTATGATTAATCAAGGCAACAAGGGCCCTAATTAACCTCGTGAGGATGGCCATGCCCATCCCCAACCATGAGACCCTTAGAGAATTTGGTATGGGTAACCAAAAATAAGAGAGAGCGGAGGCGTTGTTGTTTTTATATTAACGAGAGAGTGGAGTGTACAATCGTGTAATAAACATGCAAGAATGTAATAGCGGATAATATTTTAACACTGATAAAATAATTAACGGCCACAACAAATAAAAAAGTATTATTTAATACATCTTATTTGAGCTTTAAAGTAAATTTGGAAGCTTGAAGCTTTATGAACAAAAATCAGTTTTTAATTTAAATTATATTTTATAGAATAAATATTATATAAAAACTAAAACTAAAAAAAAGATTCATTTACTAAAGTTTAATTATATTAAACTAAAACTTAATATTTAAAAGAAATCAAGAAATTCTAAACCATTCATCCCTCACGATCAGAAATTCCTCACCCTCTTATCTTCCCAAAATCGATCTCACCGTTCTCATCGACTCTCTCGCCGCTGTTTCACTCCGTTCTCATCGACGCTCACGATCTCCTCACCGTGACTCTCGATCGCACTCGGACTCACCGTCCTCACTGTCGCCGTCCTCTCATCGATCTGAACCGCTCACGATCTCACTGACTTCTCATTCTATTACACTCATCTTTGTCTTTGTTACTTCGGTTATTATGATTTTTTCGATTTGTTGCTTGATTTCGTTTATGATTGTTGAAAGCGGAAAGGGAAAAAAATGAAACCTAGGTTTCTAAGCGGTGAGGATGAGCGATGCGATCTGAAACGAAAAAGAAATCGGGAGGAAAGAAGGATGGCGACACAGAGTTCGCAACTTCCTCCTTCCACGGCTGAACCGGGTATTACCTTTCGAATCTTTGCTTTCTGGCTATTTTTGAATTTCGAAGGGTTTCGATTGGGAAATGATGATTTGAATATTTGTTTACGGGATTACGTGTTCTTGTTTCGGGATTTTGTATCTTGTTTGGGATTTTGTCTTTGTTTGATTACGGGTTTTGAATGTCGATGTTTACGGCTAGGGTTTTCATGAATGCTTATCTCCCTTGATTCTGTGCTTTTTCTGCTTTATCTTTATACGAGTTAGGGTTTGTTCTAATGCTAGAGTTTGGGAGCAGAAATTTGTTTGGACAAAAACCGAAACATTGGGCTTTGGTATTATGTTCTTTTTGACCTATTGGTTGGGAAGCAATATGCCGACTTTGTTCTTTCCTGTCTGGATTTAGCGGAGAATGACTTGATGAAATGAAACACTTTAAACTTTGTTGGGCTGCTATTGTTTTCATTATGGATTATGCTCTGCATTTTTGATTATAGGACAATTACATTGTACTTGCAGCTTTAGTGGTGGTGATGGTTTCCCACACACCTTTGAACCAACCATGAGTTGCGATTTGCAAAAGGGTGGTAATATGAATGAGAAACAATTCGACATAAACTGATCCCAATTGTTTCCCCTAATGATGAGATAAAAAGCTGTTTTGAAACTTGCTAATCTTGTCCATTTACTTCACTAACCATTTCTTTTCTTTGTTTCATGAATGTGAGCTATGGCACAAGCTTGGAAAAGTGGTGAAGGAAGGTTGGTCAAGAAAGCATGGTTCAAGATAGAGCAAAAAACATAGAAGCCAAAGAACAACGAAACTTCAATAGAATCTAGGATTAGGATATAACATTTGTAGCATGATGTTAGAACTTAAAACTTGTAATCTAGGAACTCTTGTATTAGAAACCTTGAAATTTTATAATATCACAAATTCAAATTGACATTGTGAATTCGATTACTCATGTAGCATTTGTGCAAACTAAAGTTAAGTGAATGTTGAATTCGGAAGTTTGATTCTACCTTGTAAACGGGTGTTATTTTGAATTCGAATATGACTTTGAAACTTGAATGACAAGGAAAGGAAATTGAATATTGAATGAATTTGTTTGGCTTTTGGATTGAAACTTGCATTTTAGGATTTGACAAATTGTAGCATATAACTTGATTCGTGTCCTTGTACAATAAAAAACTTTTAGAGCAATCTTGGAAATCTTGGAATTTTAAGAACACAAGCTTTGAGAAATATGCACCTCATTGAAATCTTGATTGTGTATAAAAGTTGGAAATTCATTATGCATCAAATATCCCAAAAATTTGTCATGAACCAAAATTAAATTGGTTAAAACAAACTATGTTGAAATATTGATTAACAAGTGTATCCAATTCCACATCAATCTATAATTCCAATCCGTAGTCATGATGACTTAGAAATGAGCAATACTTAAATCCTTTTGAATTTCCCGGCCATAAAGCTTTCATGTTGATCCGCTCATGAAAAAATTCCCGAGCCTTTTGCCACTTGAAAACAAAGAATTAAAACTAACTCTAAGTTTCAAATAAAATTCTTGATTCCAAACCTTGGTCAATTTGGCGATTCCATGATTTCCCTTAAGAAATGGGTGATAGATTCCACTTGAAATTAATGGTATTGTCACGCATCCATAAGCGAAACATGTTTGGTAGCGAGAAAAAGATTGGAAACAAGCGAATTTCATAAAGAAACTTCTAATTTTTCAATGAATGTCTTGAATTTTGCGGCGATGAACGTGACGGGAAAAGATCTAAACATGTGGCAACTTGACATTCGTAAATCTTGTAAACAAGCCCTCGGATGAATATTTTCACATACATCAACTATCGCCAAAAAGCGAATAAAGTTGTGAGCAAACCAAATGCACTAGAACTGGAATTGTTGATCAATAAACGGATAATCAATATCCACCCTTTTACATCTTGAACAATGAACTCGAAACAAACGCAAAACCCAAACTCGTGACAGGAGGTAATGACATTCAAAATAACCAGACTTCCGTAGCTCCACCAAGAACAGACCATTCAATTCAACAATCGAACACCAAGCCACAGCGGTAGATATGAACGGATAAGATTTAATATTAAACCTCGTCGTTTTCCCAATATCCTAGATTGGTTGAAAGCACCACAACTTTTCTGTTCAACGGAGAATCTTTGGGAATCAACTCCAACCCGAAACCATAGAACCAATGGTATGAATGCATGTGACTGTCATGATAAATGCAAAGCCTAGACCAGATAAAATCGAGATAGGAGGGTAAATTTTGGGGTGCAACAATAGTCACCGTAAACTGAGTCTTCAACCATATCGATGAGCTTCTCCTCCTGACATAAATTTGAAGTTAGCATAATTCTATATTTTCTTGTTTTTTAATGCGGGAGAAATCAAGTCATCGAGTTATGGAAACTTCATTGACAAACCGAATTTGTAATAAAATATTATTTAAATTAAAATCAACCTTGATTTCAGGGTGGAACTCTCTAAAAAATTTACTTTCTTTATCCTTCAAAATTCGGTAATGATTGCTTGCTATGGTTAGATTTCCAAATAAATGCACGGTAGTGCTCTTGTGTCGAAGAATCCTTCTAGTGTGGTTAATAACACCTGACAAACCTTTTGCTGAAAAGATTCGTAAAGCAGCTAACCCTTCTAGTCGCTAGCCCTTCTTTAAGCCTTCCTTATAGAAATGGACTTCTTCCTTACGAAACGCATGAAGCAGGAAAGCGGGACAAAATTGAAATCTGGGTCACATTGGCAATTTATACATATATAGTGGGCGAGGCGTCTTAGGCTTGCTTGAGCATAATGAGGCTTAGGCAGTGAGGCGGTACTTGGGCGAGGCGAGGCAGCAGGCGCGAAATGCTTGGGCAGGCAGACACGCTTGGGCATGCATGCCTGTGCAGGAAAGCATGCTAGGCAGGCAAGCTCGCTTGGGCAGGCATTGCATGCTTGGGCAAGTTTGGGCAGGCACGGAGGCAGTCTTAGGCAGACAGCTCAAAGTTATGAATTTTCATGCCTAGCGCGGCAGAATCAGCGTTTGTTGATGCTTCCATTTGCCTACATGCCTTGGCATTGTCGGGAGTGGTACGTTACACAATGTTGGATCTAGCTGATGTGATTGGTGTATGAGTGGCATCACTTGGATTGGGATTATGAATGTTAAAACTATTTCATAGCTTGAAGAATGCCTTTCCAAATTGCATCTTTTTCAGACATAAATCTCCACAACCATGTCGATAAATACTCCCGACAACTCCAACAATAGATTGGAATTTTTGCGCAGGAAGGAGGCGGTTTGTCATATATACATCACGATAGTCACCATAAGCGGTCTTCAACCATATCGATGAGCTTCTCCTCCTGACATAAATTTGAATTTAGCAAAATTCTATAACATTTTCTTGTTTTTTATAATGCAGGAGAAATCAAGTCATCAAGTTATGGAGACTTCATTGACAAACCGAATTTGTAATAAAATATTATTTGAATTAAAATCAACCTTGATTTCAGGGTGGAACTCTCTAAAAAATTTGATTTCTTTATCCTTCAAAATTCCGTGTGATTGCTTGCTATGGCGAATAGTTCCCAATAAATGCGTAGTGGTACTCTTGTGACGAAGAATCCTTCGGTCACGGTTAATAGCGCTGCCAAACCCATTGTTGAAAAGATTCGCGAGCGACTAAACCTTCTAGATGCTAATTCTTTAACCCTTCCTTACGAAATGGACTTCTTCCTTCGATGCGTGGCTTGGAAAATGGGACAAAGAAATGGGTCACTTTGGCGGTTTATACATATATGGGAAGACGGTAGCGAGCGAGCTTCTTGTGTGGCGTTAGCGAGCTTAAGCGAGATAAGCGAGCAGGCGAGTTGGGCGAAATTCTTTGGCATGCGAGCACGCATGGTAAATGCTTGGGCGGAAAGGCATGTGCAGCGGGCATGCTAAGCGGAACGCACAGGGAGGCAAGCCTTGGGCCGGCTTAGGCGAGCACGGAGGCGATCTTGGGCGGGCGGCTCAAAGTTATGAATTTTCATGCTAGCGCGGTCAGTGGTTCTTCCATTGCCTACATGCCTTGGCATTATGGGGTTATACGTTACACAATGTTGGATCTAGCGTGATTGGTGTGTGTGGCATTACGGATTGGGATTATGAATGTTGAAACTGTTTCATAAGCTTGAAGAATGCCTTTCAAATTGCATCTTTTCGGACATAAATCTCCACACCATGTTGATAAGTTCTCCGACAACTCCAACAATCGATTGGAATTTTGGGTAGAATGAGGAGATGGTTTGTCATATATCACTCACGATAGTAACAGTGGCCGAGTCTTCAACCATATCGATGAGCTTCTCCTCTTGACATAAATTTGAAATTAGCAAAATTCTATAACATTTTCTTGTTTTTTATAATGTAGGAGCAATCAAGTCATCAGGTTATAGAAACTTCATTGACAAACCGAATTTGTAATAAAATATTATTTGAATTAAAATCAACCTTGATTTCAGGGTGGAACTCTCTAAAAAATTTGCTTTCTTTATCCTTAAAAAATTCTAGGTAATGATTGCTTGCTATGGTGAATAGTTCCCAATAAATGCACGGTAGTGCTCTTGTGAAGAATCCTTCGGTCGGTTAATAGCGCCTGCCAAACCCATTGTTGAAAAGATTCGCAGAGCAGCTAAACCTTCTAGATGCTAACCCTTCTTTAACCCTTCCTTACAGAAATGGACTTCTTCCTTACAGTAACGTAGGCTTGGGAAAATGGGACAAAACTGAAATCTGGGTCACTTTGGCAGTTTATACATATATAGGGGCGGGGCAGTATGCGAGGCTTCTTGTAGCGCGTTAGCGAGCTTAAGCGAGATAGCGGGCTTAGGCGAGGCGAGGATTGGGCGGAAATTCTTTGGCATGCAGGCACGCATGGGCAGAAATGCTTGGGCAGGAAGGCATGTGCAAGCGGGCATGCTAGGCAGACACGCCTGGGGAGGCAAGCACGCTTGGGCCGGCTTGGGCAGGCACGGAGGCAGTCTTGGGCAGGCGGCTCAAAGTTATGAATTTTCATGGCTAGCGCGGCAGAATCAGCGTTGGTTCATGCTTCCATTTGCCTACATGCCTTGGCATTATGGGGAGTTGTACGTTACACAATGTTGGATCTAGCTGACGTGATTGGTGTGTGAGTGGCATTACCTGGATTGGGATTATGAATGTTGAAACTGTTTCATAGCTTGAAGAATGCCTTTCTAAATTGCATCTTTTGGACATAAATCTCCACACCATGTTGATAAGTTCTCCGCAAACAACAATCGATTGGAATTTTGGTGAGAATGAGGAGATGGTTTGTCATATATCATCACGATAGTAGTAAGCGAGTCTTCAACCATATCGATGAGCTTCTCCTCTTGACATAAATTTGAAATTAGCAAAATTCTATAACATTTTCTTGTTTTTTATAATGTAGGAGCAATCAAGTCATCAGGTTATAGAAACTTCATTGACAAACCGAATTTGTAATAAAATATTATTTGAATTAAAATCAACCTTGATTTCAGGGTGGAACTCTCTAAAAAATTTGCTTTCTTTATCCTTAAAAAATTCTAGGTAATGATTGCTTGCTATGGTGAATAGTTCCCAATAAATGCACGGTAGTGCTCTTGTGACGAAGAATCCTTCCAGTGCGGTTAATAGCACTGCAAACCCATTGTTGAAAAGATTCAGCAGCTAAACCTTCTAGATGCTAACCCTTCTTTAACCCTTCCTTACAATGGACTTCTTCCTTCAGATGAATGAAGCTGGGAAAATGGGACAATGAAATCAGGTCACTTTGCGGTTTATACATATATAAGCGAGACAGTGCGGCGGGCGAGGCTTCTTGTGAGGCTTGGCGACTTAAGCGAGATAAGTAGGCTTGGGCGGGCGGGATTGGCAGGTCTTTGGCATGCGAGCACGCATGGGCGAAATGTTGGCGGGAAGGCATGTGCAAGCGGGCATGCTAAGCGGTGACCACGCACAGGAGGCAAGCCGCTTGGCTTGAGGCGAGCGGAGGCGATCTTGGGCGGCTCAAAGTTATGAATTTTCATGGCTAGTGGCGAGAATCGGCGTTGGTTCATGCTTCCATTTGCCTACATGCCTTGGCATTATAGGGGTGTCGTTACACATGTTGGATCTAGTGGCGTGATTGGTGTGTGGCATTACCGGATTGGGATTATGAATGTTGATTTCATAGCTTGAAGAATGCCTTTCAAATTGCATCTTTTGGACATAAATCTCCACAACCATGTTGATAAGTTCTCGACAACTCCAACAATCGATTGGAATTTTTGGGTGAGAATGAGGAGATGGTTTGTCATATATCTGTCACGATAGTCACAGTAAACTGAGTCTTCAACCATATCGATGAGCTTCTCCTCTTGACATAAATTTGAAATTAGCAAAATTCTATAACATTTTCTTGTTTTTTATAATGTAAGACAATCAAGTCATCGGTTATAGAAACTTCATTGACAAACCGAATTTGTAATAAAATATTATTTGAATTAAAATCAACCTTGATTTCAGGGTGGAACTCTCTAAAAAATTTGCTTTCTTTATCCTTCAAAAATTCTAGGTAATGATTGCTTGCTATGGTGAACAGTTCCCAATAAATGCAGTAGTGCTCTTGGTGAAGAATCCTTCCGGTCACGGTTAATAAGCCTACCAAACCATTGTTGAAAAGATTAAGGCGGCTAAACCTTCTAGATGCTAACCCTTCTTTAACTTCCTTGAATGGACTTCTTCCTTGATATGGCTTGGGAAAATGGGACAAAAGCGAAATCTGGTCACTTTGGCGGTTTATACATATATAGGGGCGACGAGTGTGACGAAGGCTTCTTTGTGACCTTGTGTGACTTAAGCGAGATAAGTAGGCTTGGGCGAAGGATTGGGCGAAATTCTTTGGCATGCAGCACGCATGGGCAAATGCTTAGGCGGGAAGCATGTGCAGCGGGCATGCTAAGCGGAACGCACAGGCAAGCCTTGGGCGGCAGAGGCACGGAGGCGGTCTTAGGCGGCAAAGTTATGAATTTTCATGGCTAGCGGCGAGAATCAGCGTTGGTTCATGCTTCCATTGCCTACATGCCTTGGCATTATGGGGAGTTATACGTTACACAATGTTGGATCTAGCAGCGTGATTGGTGTGTGAGTGGCATTACAGGATTGGGATTATGAATGTTGAAAGTTTCATAGCTTGAAGAATGCCTTTCAAATTGCATCTTTTTAAACATAAATCTCCACAACCATGTCGATAAGTTCTCCGACAACTCCACAATCGATTGGAATTTTGGTGAGAATGAGGAGATGGTTTGTCATATATCTGTCACGATAGTGCAGTAAGCGAGTCTTCAACCATATCGATGAGCTTCTCCTCTTGACATAAATTTGAAATTAGCAAAATTCTATAACATTTTTTGTTGTTTTATAATGTAGAAATCAAGTCATCAGTTATAGATACTTCATTGACAAACCGAATTTGTAATAAAATATTATTTGAATTAAAATCAACCTTGATTTCGGGGTGGAACTCTCTAAAATTTGCTTTCTTTATCCTTCAAAACTTCCGAGTAATCATTGCTTGCTATGGTGAGCAGTTCCCAACAAATGCAGTAGTGCTCTTGTGACGAATAATCCTTCAGTGCGGTTAATAACACACAAACCCATGGATGAAAAGATTCGTAAGCATTAAACCTAAGCTGCTAACCCTTCTTTAACCCTTACGTTCGAAATGGACATTTCCTTACGATGTCTGAGCTTGGGAAAACGGGACAAAGCGATCTGGGTCACTTTGGCGGTTTATACATATATAGAGGAGACCAGAAGGACCTTGGGCTTGAGCGGAAGCAGGCATAGGCACAGCGGGCTGGGCGGGGAAATGCTTGGGCGAGGCGAACGCATGGGCGAAATGCTTTGGCGGAAGGCATGTGTGAGGCGGGCATGCTAGGCGGACATGCACAGGGCGAGCAAGCACTGGGCAAACACGGAGGCGGTCTTGGGCGAGCTGACTCAAAGTTATGAATTTTATGCCTGCGGCCGGAGGTCGGCGTTGGTTGATGCTTCCATTTGCCTACATGCCTTGGCATTGTGGGGAGTGGTACGTTACACAATGTTGGATCTAGGCGGCGTGATTGGTGTGAGTGGCATTACCGGTTGGGATTATGAATGTTGAAACTATTTAATAGCTTGAAGAATGCCTTTCCAAATTTCATCTTTTAGACATAAATCTCCTGACCATGTCGATTTATTCTCCCAACAACTCAACAATCGATTGGAATTTTGGCGAGAATGAGGAGATGGTTTGTCATATATATGTCACGATAGTCCGATGGCTGAGTCTTCAACCATATCGATGAGCTTCTCCTCCTGACATAAATTTGAAGTTAGCAAAATTCTATAACATTTTCTTGTTTTTTATAATGCAGGAGAAATCAAGTCATCAGGTTATGGAAACTTCATTGACAAACCGAATTTGTAATAAAATATTATTTGAATTAAAATCAACCTTGATTTCAGGGTGGAACTCTCTAAAAAATTTGCTTTCTTTATCCTTCAAAAATTCCAGGTAATGATTGCTTGCTATGGTGAATAGTTCCCAATAAATGCACGGTAGTGCTCTTGTGACGAAGAATCCTTCCAGTGCGGTTAATAGCGCCTGCCAAACCCATTGTTGAAAAGATTCGCAGAGCAGCTACACCTTCTAGATGCTAACCCTTCTTTAACCCTTCCTTACAGAAATGGACTTCTCCCTTACAGTAACGTAGGCTTGGGAAAATGGGACAAAACTGAAATCTGGGTCACTTTGGCAGTTTATACATATATAGGGGCGAGAGGTACGAGCGAGGCGAGCTTCTTGTGACCTTGTGTGACAAGCGAGATAAGTAGGCTTGGGCGGCGGGATTGGCGAGAATTCTTTGGCATGCGAGGCCGCGAAATGCTTGGGCGGAAGGCATGTGCAGCGGGCATGCTGGCGGAACACGCTGAGAAGCAAGCCGCTTGGGCGGCTTGGGCGGGCAGGCGAGTCTTAGGCGGGCGGCTCAAAGTTGAATTTTCATGGCTAGCAGCAGCGAGATCGGCGTTGGTTCATGCTTACATTTGCCTACATGCCTTGGCATTATGGGGAGTTATCGTTACACAATGTTGTATCTAGGCAGCGTGATTGGTGTGTGAGTGGCATTACGGATTGGGATTATGAATGTTGGCTGTTCATAGCTTGAAGAATGCCTTTCCAAATTGCATCTTTTAAACATAAATCTCCACAACCATGTCGATAAGTTCTCCGACAACTCAAACAATCGATTGGAATTTTGGTGAGAATGAGGAGATGGTTTGTCATATATCATCACGATAGTAATAGTAAAGCGAGTCTTCAACCATATCGATGAGCTTCTCCTCTTGACATAAATTTGAAATTAGCAAAATTCTATAACATTTTCTTGTTTTTATAATGTAGGAAAATCAAGTCATCGAGTTATAGATACTTCATTGACAAACCGAATTTGTAATAAAATATTATTTGAATTAAAATCAACCTTGATTTGGGTGGAACTCTCTAAAAATTTGCTTTCTTTATCCTTCAAAACTTCCGAGTAATCATTGCTTGCTATGGTGAGCAGTTCCCAACAAATGCTGCAGTGAGTGCTCTTGTGACGAATAATCCTTCGGTCACGGTTAATAACACTGAAACCATGGATGAAAAGAAAAGATTCGCGGCTAAACCTTCTAGCGCTAACCCTTCTTTAACCCTTCGTTACAGAAATGGACATTTTCCTTCTGATGTCTGAGCTTGGGAAAAGCAGGACAAAAGCGAAATCTGGTCACTTTGGCGGTTTATACATATATAGCGGGGCAGACGGTGAGCGAGGCTTAGGCGGCGTGCAGCGAGCATGCATAAGCGAGAATAGTAGGCTTGGGCAAGTAGAATGGCGAGAAATGCTTGGGCGGCGGCACGCATGGGCAATGCTGGCGGAAGGCATGTGGGCGGGCATGCTAAGCGGAACATGCAAGCGACAGCTGCCTGGGCAAACAGGAGGGTCTTGGGCAGGCAGCTCAAAGTTATGAATTTTATGCCTAGCGTGAGTAAGCGTTGGTTGGCCTTCCATTTGCCTACATGCCTTGGCATTGTGGGGAGTGACGTTACACAATGTTGGATCTAGGCAGCGTGATTGGTGTGTGAGTCGCATTACCAGGATTGGGATTATGAATGTTGAAACTATTTAATAGCTTGAAGAATGCCTTTCCAAATTTCATCTTTTTTAGACATAAATCTCCACAACCATGTCGATTTATTCTCCCGACAACTCCAACAATCGATTGGAATTTTTGGCTGAGAATGAGGAGATGGTTTGTCATATATATGTCACGATAGTCACGGTAGTAAACTGGCGAGTCTTCAACCATATCGATGAGCTTCTCCTCCTGACATAAATTTGAAGTTAGCAAAATTCTATAACATTTTCTTGTTTTTTATAATGCAGGAGAAATCAAGTCATCAGGTTATGGAAACTTCATTGACAAACCGAATTTGTAATAAAATATTGAATTAAAATCAACCTTGATTTGAGGGTGGAACTCTCTAAAACATTTACTTTCTTTATCCTTCAAAAATTCCAGGTTATGATTGCTTGCTATGGTGAACAGTTCCAAATAAATGCACGGTAGTGCTATTGTGACGAAGAATCCTTCCAGTACAGTTAATAACACCTGATAAACCCATTCCTTAAAAGATTCGTAAAGCAGGTAACCCTTCTAGCTGCTAACCCTTTTTTAACCCTTCCTTACAGAAATGGACTTCTTCCTTACAGAAACGCAGGCTTAGGAAAACGGGACAAAAGCGAAATCACAGGTCACTTTGGCGGTTTATACATATATAGGGTGGGCCAGTGAGGCGGCGGGACTGGGGCCGCATGTCTTGGTGGCATAGGCGAGCGAGCTTGGGCGGGCGAGTTGGGCATAAATGCTTGGGCAGGCAGGCACGCTTTGGCATGCATGCACAGCGCATGCTTGCATGTCAGGGGAAAACATGCTAAGCGGGGCAACAGGCGGGAGCATTGCATGCTTGGGCATGTTGGGAAGCTGGGCGATCTTGGGCGGTGTTAAGGACCGATTGTACTTATTTTGTACATGATTTGGTGGTCCTTAACAATACCTTTTCATTTAATTAGTATTATTTATTCTAGTATTTTGGTTTAATTAGGTTTTATTTAGTTTTTTTTGTTATATATTATTTAACTTATTTTACTTTCACTTGTAGGATTTTATTGACTAATTCTCCCAAGCTTGGATTCAAGGGCACTTGAAGAGCTTAAGGGATGATTCTTTTCGAAGATATTTTTAGATGAAGAAAGCATGCTGGGTCGTGCTCGGTCGCGGTGCCCGGCATGATCGCGCTTAGTGCGGTGAAATTGAAAAAGGGCAGACCATGCTTTCACCTTTTGCACCAACCATCACTTGGTGACTTTTTGGCTTGTAAAGGAAGGAAGAAACACTTCATCATCATTATCTTTTCATCTTTGTAAATCTAGGGCAAGAATTGTAAGAAGAACACCATAGCTTTTCCTTCTTGAATCTTTGATTTTCATCATTTCTACCAACAATATTGAGAGCAAGCAACCATGGAAATGAGTGGCTAAGCTCTTTTTGTGTCAAGATTAGAGGAATCATGCAAGGATTAACATGATAACATTCACACTCTTGGTGGGAAATCTACAAGATTGAGAGGATATGTATTTATAAAAATCATCTACTATGTTCATCACTTGATTAAATAAATATGTATGAAACTAGATCAATGAAACTAATCTTGACATGCCTCCTTAATTTGAAAGCAATCTCAAACTCTCTCTTTAATCCAAACCATAACTCTCTTTGAAAGAATTAATTTAGTTGTTTGTTTGGAAACTCACGTTCTAGTAGAGTAGATAACAAACCCCTTGGTTACAATATCTTAAAATACATTTTTTCTATTGAAAGACTATAACATACACCAATCCCTGTGGAATCGATAATTAAAAATACTTGTTTACGGAAATATCCTACAACAGCAGGCAGCTCAAAGTTATGAATTTAAATGCCTAGCGCGGCAGAATCAGCGTTGGTTGATGCTTCCATTTGCCTATATGCCTTGGCATTGTCGGAAGTGGTACGTTACATAATGTTGGATCTAGCTGACGTGATTGGTGTCTGAGTGGCATTACCTGGATTGAGATTATGAATGTTGAAACTGTTTCATAGCTTGAAGAATGCCTTTCCAAATTGCATTTTTTTCAGACATAAATCTCCACAACCATGTCGATAAATTCTCCCGACAACTCCAACAATCGATTGGAATTTTTGGTTGAGAATGAGGAGATGGTTTGTCATATATCTGTCAGGATAGTCACAATAAACTGAGTCTTCAACCATATCGATGAGATTCTCCTCCTGACATAAATTTGAAGCTAGCAAAATTTTATAACATTTTCTTGTTTTTTATAATGCAGGAGAAATCAAGTCATCAGGTTATGGAAACTTCATTGACAAACCGAATTTGTAATAAAATATTATTTGAATTAAAATCAACCTTGATTTCAGGGTGGAACTCTCTAAAAAATTTGCTTTCTTTATCCTTCAAAAATTCAAGGTAATGATTGCTTGGTATGGTGAACACTTCCCAATAAATGCACGGTAGTGCTCTTGTGATGACGAATCTTTCAAGTGCGGTTAATAACAACTGCCAAACCCATTGCTGAAAAGATTCGTAAAGCAGCTAACTCTTCTAGCTGCTTACCCTTCTTTAACCCTTCCTTACAGAAATGGACTTCTTCCTTACAGTAACGCAGGCTTGGGAAAACGGGACAAAACATAAATCTGGGTACTTTTGGCAGTTTATACATATATAGGGTGACAGAACCAGGCGCCTTGAGGCACAGGCGGTAGCCGAGCATAGGTAGAAAAGTAGGCTTGGGCGGACTTGGGTAGAAATGCTTGGGCGGACGCAGGCATGCATGCTTGTGAATCTTGAGCATACTAGGTAGGCACGCTGAGGCGGCAAGCACACTTTGAGGCATTGCATGCTTGGGCGGAAGTCTTGGGCGAGCTCAAGTTATGTATTTTCATGCCTGCGCAGTCGGCGTTGGTTGATGCTTCCATTGCCTACATCCTTGGCATTGTTGGGAGTGGTGCGTTACACAATGTTGGATCTAGTGACGTGATTGGTGTGTGGTGGTATTACGGATTGAGATTATGAATGTTGGCTGTTTCATAGCTTGAAGAATGCCTTTCCAAAATGCATCTTTTGCAGACATAAATCTCCACATCCATGTTGATAAATTCTCCCGACAACTCCAACAATCGATTGGAATTTTTTGCTGAGAATGAGGAGATGGTTTGTCATATATATATCATGATTGTCACAGAAAACTGGCGGAGTCTTCAACCATATCGATGAGCTTCTCCTCCTGACATAAATTTGAAGTTAGCAAAATTCTATAACATTTTCTTATTTTTTATAATGCAGGAGAAATCAAGTCATCAGGTTATGGTGAAGCAACTTGATTTTCAAAAATCATTTAAATGATTTTCAAAAACAATGAAACCACCTAATTTTATTTGTTCTAGAAAGAGCGGAAATATAGATAAAACCCACAAAAATCGGATAAGGCGGTCTACAAGAGCAAAAAGGATGGATTCAGGAGTCGGTTACGCAAGGGGAAGGTATTAGCACCTCTTACGTCCATCGTACTTGATGGGACCCATTTAGTTCAAAATGTGTTTTTGTGTGTAATCGCTAATTTCTAAGTTATAAATATGAAATAAGAAAAAGGGTTTGTTTATTATTATTTTGAGTTTGACACGGTTTCGAAACTGCGTGCCTACGTATTCCCTCGTGCAATGGGAAAGTCAAAACTCCGTAGTTCTTGTTGAAAATGTTTGAATTGGTTGTATTGATTTTAATTGAAATGTTTTTTATTTTGATAATCGCATATGAGCGAAAAAAAAAGATTTGAATGGGTTAGATTGATTTTAATTGTGGATGACAAGTACCAAAACGTTGGGATATCCTCTAACGATTCAATACTCGAGATTGGTGATTGAGGTCAACCGATCATCTCTCATCCAAAATCTTTATTATGAAAAGAGTGAGGTGAAACAAAGTTCACTTTTATTAAGTGTTATGGAATAAAGTATTTAAGTCATTGGGTTACCCTCTAATGGCCCAAATACTTTACATTTAATTAAATTGTCGAAGAACCTCTAACAATTTAATTAAATACCATACCACTATGTTTTTGTTTTGTAGAAAAATTAATTTTGAACAAGTTCAATTAATTATTTTGATTTTGAAAGTGTTTTAAGAGTTTGATTGTGGATAGAATAATTTGATTAGGAAAACAAAGCGAGCCCATACAAAGTGGCTTTATGTATGCTCTAATAGTGGGACTAGCGTGACACTAGTATTCTAAGCGACCGATTGGAACAATCGATCGAATAGTTATCATTGTAGAAAAGCCGGACCAAACTATAAATGTGCGGTGTGCATTGTGTATGTTTACTGCTTTTTGATGAGGCCAAGAGGAAATGTGTTCTAATATGATAAACACATAATTAGATGATGTCAGAACACACAAGGAATAAGGGTACATGTTCATGAACAAGGATATATACAACCAAATCGAATTAATTTGCATAATTAAATAGCTTGCTGCTTTAAGTAGTCTTCAAGATCGGACAAAGCTTGATGCATCGGATGAATACCAAATGAAGGTTCCTACATCATTCAAGATACAAACAAAAACTATGCGAAGAATGGATATATTTGCGTTCAAATTCATTCGAAGGTTGAATTAAATTCCCATTTCGAAATCATAACACAAGAATAATAATTACAATATGATTTTATTTACAAATGGATATGAATAAAGTTATAAGAATAAAAATAATATGTATATTTTCATACTAAATATAAGAACAAAAATATTATGTATTTTATATTTACAAAAATAAAAATGACATTACTAGATATTAATAATGGAACAATAATAAGAATGTAATTGGAAGAAGAAAAGTATATGCTAAGAGGAAATGATGATCGGACTTTTCTTGAATGCCTTCACAACAAACAAATGGGTTAGTAGCATAGTGTGATAAAAATAAATGAGACAAAATTGCAATACTTAGAACATGTGTTAGTAAACAAGACTTATAATTAAAATCGAATGAAACATGAGCCATTTAAGAATTTGCATCAACCAAAGAACAAAATTTAGTAATCACATGAGGAATTGAAATGAGCTAAATGAAAACCAAAATCAAACATACATGTATTTTGTGGATCAAGAAAGTACATGGTAAAAGAAATTAGAAACTAAGATCTCATGAAAGTTTTAAGTATCGAAACAAATCCAGATGCGATCGACATTGACCATCAAAACCAAATAACAAGTATGCATAAACTCATGTTATCTCAAATTGAATCAGCGAACAAAGTAGTGAATTAAATCAAGTTCTTAGCCTCTTATCAATAACCGTGACAACTAATCAACCAATTTAAATCAAGATGAAGCGATTTTTCTTGCTCAAATTCCATAGGAAACAATATTGCCCACGATAGTTTCTCGATTAAATCTTCGCAAATAAATGTGACATTGACAATAAACCATCATTGAAACTACCAAAACCACCTAGAAATTAATCGTCACAACTTCAATCGAACATAATCGAGTACACTATAAATATCCATCATTTCTCGGTAAGATTTACACGCGAATAAACGCGACATTATCACTATACCTTCATCGAAACTACCAAACCTTGACTATTACAAACAATAAAAAAAATCAACCAATAAAACATCAACAAAAAGTGGTGTCATTATCGATTAAACTTCGCATTCGAATTTGAAATGTATCCAAATCTCTTTTGAACAAAAGGAACATTGCAAAGATAGAAACAATCGGTTGCCCATAGTTCCTCGGTTAAATCTTACGCGGATAAGCGCGAAAATAGACGTTAAACCATCATCGGACTAGTATGGAATCCTCATCTCAAATTCAATCAAAATTAGAATAACATAATAACACGGTGTCTCAACGGTTTCTCGGTTAGTTTCTACGCAAATAAATGCGGAAACAACAAACCTTCCTCGAAACTAAACATCGTTACCATGACTAATCGGAATTAAAATAGAACAATAACACAATGACGTTGATACTTCGACCTTGATTAAACACAAACAACAACTTAACCAAGCATCAGAATGTTTGCGGAATTTGTCATAAACAAAACATTCTAACTGAAGAAATGCAAACATAACCAATCTTTTCAGAAAGTCAACAACCATATTTCAGCACAACAGATCATCAATACATTATTATATGTATCAGACATACTCTTGACACAGAAATTTGACTAATCCTTTTTAACAGAAATTACCACAAGGTTTCAAAGTCGTTTTCAGAAAACAAAATCATAAGATAACCGAATCAATCCACATAGATGAAAGGATGTCAACACTTACTGAGCAGTTTGTGATTTGTTGTGAGGAATAATCGAGAGGAAGAAGAACCATCGACCTAGGATGCTCAAAGCTTGTGCGAATAGAAGCTACAAGCGATTGTTGATAGTGATTGGAGAATCGATTGAACAAGGTTCGCGTCTGATCGACACTATGATGTTGATGAAAAGTTGAGCGTTGAACAACAAGATGATATCTGCGCGATGAAAGTTATAGAATGGTGGTGGTGTTACGGGCGTAGAGATGCAACAGGCGGGCAGGCGGCGATTGGAGGAGCGGGGTTTCGTGAGTGGAGGTTGTGAGTGACAAGCGGAGATAACGGCAGTGAAGTGAGATTGAAGGTTGTGAGAGGGAGCTACGAGGCGATGAGTGGCGGTTGTCATGGTGGGAGTAGAGATGATGGTTAGGTCGAAGGTGTGAGAGAGGCAGACGGAGGAGGTTTTGAAAGGTTGCAATAGGGTGAATGGCAGCGGTGATTGTTAACGGCGGAAGCGGTGGGTGTGACACGGTGAGAGGAAGGTTGAAGGAATGGCGTGTTGCTCTGATTATGGAGTGTAGGTTCACAGTGAGTTTGGTTTATGGAGGTTTTCGATGGTTATGTGGTTAAAAGGCGGAAGAAGGTAGAAAGGCTGTTGAGCAGAGGGTGTAGGTTGTTGGAGCCGGATATGTTCTGTATGATTGAAGGTTTGAGGAGGGTTCGAGAGTTTGTTCGGCCAGTAGATGTCGGAGGGTGATCGGTGAGAAGCGAAGGGACCAGCGGTTGGAGATTGGGAGTATGGATCGGAGAGGAAATTAGGCGGAGAAAAGGCGAGTGAGATGGGGAGTTTGTTGTTTATGGCAAAAATGGAGGGTGGTAAAGATGATTCGATGGGGTCATTTGAAGAGGGTCGAGAGGTTGATGAGTAGCGAAGATGAAGGTGTCTGAAGGAATTGATGAGAGGTAGTATGAGATGTTGGTTATGGAGGATAATGAGTTCTGAGAGGGTGATGTCACGATTAGGCTAGTGAGGGAAGATGAAGAGGATACATTGTTGTTGTTTTAGGTGAGATGATGAAGATAATGAAAAGGGCCATTTCTTTTCTCGGATCCCCGATTTTCATTTCGTTCCTCTCCCTCGTGTTTCGTTTTCTCCTCCTTGAACGATGAAATTATAACACATATATACTCAATAAATTAGGGTTTAGCAATTTTTTTCAAATGCCAAAATTACCCTTAATCATAAAATGGGCCTAAAAATGAAATTGATAAAAATTAATAAGCCCAATAGTATTTTTGTTTGATTTTTAGAGATAAAAAAGTGAACACCTAAAATTGTTAAAATGATAAAAATTCGGACAATAAATTATCCGAAAAAAATAAAATAAACATATTAAAATAAATTACGGGTATCTAAGATTAAAGAAAAATTATCGAAATATATTAAAATTGAAATAAAGCAATAATGAAGAATACCCGGTTTTAAAACACTTACGGTTAAAAACAAAACTTTGAAAATGTATCGAAAAATTAGAGAGATCACATTTTCATGATCTACGCGACACGTAGATTCATAAAGCAGTGAGTTAGAAAGTTTGAAATATTTTCCGCTAATTTTCCATACATGTCAAATCGCTTTTAGCGATTTGTTAAGTAAAATAAATATTGATATCATCGACATATAATCAACTTAAAATGATACAATAAATAGGTAAGAAGATAAAATGAATGAAGTGAAATATCGGATTATTTATAACTATAAAGCGATGCAATATCGATTTAAACTAACTTTTGGTCAATTTAAATACAGCGAAATGATGCATATGCAATGGATGAATATACATTTAATGTTAATGACCTAATGGGCGTGCATCGAGATGAATGAAGCTAAGCGGATAAAATCGAGGCAAGGAGGCAAATTTTGGGTGCAACATATGGATACTTCATTGACAAACCGAATTTGTAATAAAATATTATTTGAATTAAAATCAACCTTGATTTCAGGGTGGAACTCTCTAAATAATTTTCTTTCTTTATCCTTCAAAAATTCCAGGTAATGATTGCTTGCTATGGTGAACAGTTCCCAATAAATGCAGTAGTGCTCTTGTGAAGAAGAATCCTTCGGTCAGGTTAATAACACTGCAAACCCATTCTTTGAAAAGATTAAAAAGCGGACTAACCCTTACATAACCCTTCTTTAACCCTTCCTTCAATTGGACTTCTTCCTTACGATGTGAGCTTGGGAAAACGGGACAAAACATAAATCTGGGTCACTTTGGCAGTTTATACATATATAGAATTGACGAACAAGCGCCTGAGACACAAGCGGCGTGCATGCGACATAAACGAGCGAGCTTGGGCAGGAAGACTTGGGTAGAAATGCTTGGGGCGGCGGGCGGCAAGCAAAATGCTTGGCGGCGAGGCATTTGGGCATGCATGCACATGCCAACGAGCATGCTAGGCGAGCTGCCTGGGCGAAGCAAGCTGCAGCAGGAGGCATTGCATGCTTGGGCGAGCCGCGAGCGATGTTGGGCAGGCATCTCAAAGTTATGAATTTTCATGCCTAGCGCGGCAGAATCGGCGTTGGTTGATGCTTCCATTTGCCTACACGCCTTGGCATTGTGGGGAGTGGTACGTTACACAATGTTGGATCTAGCTGACGTGATTGGTGTGCGAGTGGCATTACGGATATGGATTATGAATGAAAGCATTTTCATAGCTTGAAAAATTCCTTTCAAAATGCATCTTTTTAGACATATCTCACAACCATGTTGATAAATTCTCCGACAACTCCAACAATCGATTGGAATTTTTGGTGAGAATGAGATGGTTTGTCATATATCATCGATAGTCACGATGGCGGGTCTTCAACCATATCGATGAACTTCCTCCACGAAATAAATTTGAAATTAGCAAAATTCTATAACATTTTCTTGTTTTTATAATGCGGAGAAATCAAGTCATCGAGTTAGGGAAACTTCATTGACAAACCGAATTTGTAATAAAATATTATTTGAATTAAAATCTACCTTGATTTCAGGGTGGAACTCTCTAAAAAATTTGCTTTCTTTATCCTTCAAAAATTCCAGGTAATGATTGCTTGCTATGGTGAACAGTTCCCAATAAATGCACGGTAGTGCTCTTGTGACGAAGAATCTTTCGGTCACGGTTAATAACTGCCAAACCCATTCTTGAAAAGATTAAGTAAGCGATAACCCTTCTAAATGCTTACCCTTCTTTAACCCTTCCTTATAGAAATGGACTTCATCCTTACAATAACGCAGGCTTGGGAAAATGGGACAAAACATAAATCTGGGTCACTTTGGCAGTTTATAGATATATAGAATTAGACCAGACGAGGGGCATAAGCGAGGCAGGCGGTGGCGAGCATAGGTAAGCGAGCTTAAGCGGACTGGGTAGAAATGCTTGGGCAGGCAGACACGCTTGGGCATGCATGCACAGTGAATCTGAGCATGCTAAGCGACACCTTTGGGCGGGCAAACAGCAGGCGGGTCTTGGGCGGGCGGCTCAAAGTTATGAATTTTCATGCCTAGCCAGCGGCGAATCGGCGTTGGTTGATTTTCCATTTGCCTACATGCCTTGGCATTGTGGGGAGTGGTCGTTACACAATGTTGGATCTAGGCGGCGTGATTGGTGTGTGGTGGCATTACGGATTGGGATTATGAATGTTGAAATTGTTTCATAGCTTGAAGAATGCCTTTCAAATTGCATCTTTTAGACATAAATTTCCTGACCATGTCCATAAATTCTCCGAACAACTCCAACAATCGATTGGAATTTTAAATTTGGGAATAAGGAGATGGTTTGTCATATATCGATCCAATAGTCAAAGTAATGAGTCTTCACCATCTCGATGAGCTTCTCATCCTAACATAAATTGAAGTTAGCAAAATTCTATAACACACTTGTTTTTACAATGCGAGGAGAAATCAAGTCATCGGGTTATGAAAACTTGATTACAAACCAAATTTGTAATAAAATATTATTTGAATTAAAATCAACCTTGATTTCGGTGGAACTCTCTAAAAATTTGCTTTCTTTATCCTTCAAAATTCAAGGTAATGATTGCTTGCTATGGTGAGCAGGTCCCGATAAATGCAGTAGTGCTCTTGTGACGAAGAATCCTACCGGTCACGGTTAATAACACACTGCCAAAACCATTCTTGAAAAAATTAAGTAAGCGACTAACCCTTCTGTGCTTACCCTTCTAACTAACCCTTCCTACAAATGGACTTCTTCCTTATAATGTGAGGCTTTGGAAAAAGGACAAAACTTAAATCGAGTCACATTGGTTTATACATATATAGAATTGAATAGACGAGTACTTGAGCGGCATAGGTAAGCGAGGCTTGGGCGGGCGGACTTGGGTAGAAATGCTTGGGCGGGCGGGCGCGCAGGCATGCATACTTGGTAATCTGTGGCCAACATAGGTAGAAAAGCAAGCTTGGGCGAGGCGGACTTGGTAATGCAGGCGGTGGGCATGCTTGGTCGAAATGCTTGGGTGGCGGGCAGCAGGCATGCATGTGCATCTGACCGCATGCAGCTTGGGCATGCATGCTGCAAGGAAGGCATGTTGGGCCGCTGGGCGGCAAACATGTGGCGGGCATTACATGCTAGGTAGGCTTGAGGCGACCGCGGAGGTCTTAGGCGAGGCGGCTCAAGTTATAAATTTTCATGCCTAGCGCGGCAGAATCGGCGTTGGTTGATGCTTCCATTTGCCTACATGCCTTGGCATTGTGGGGAGTGGTACGTTACACAATGTTGGATCTAGCTGGCGTGATGGGTGTGTGAGTGACATTACCTGGATTGGGATTATGAATGTTGAAACTGTTTCATAGCTTGAAGAATGCCTTTCCAAATTGCATTTTTTTCAGACATAAATCTCCACAACCATGTCGATAAATTCTCCCGACAACTCCAACAATCGATTGGAATTTTTGGTTGAGAATGAGGAGATGGTTTGTCATATATCTGTCAGGATAGTCACAATAAACTGAGTCTTCAACCATATCGATGAGATTCTCCTCCTGACATAAATTTGAAGCTAGCAAAATTTTATAACATTTTCTTGTTTTTTATAATGCAGGAGAAATCAAGTCATCAGGTTATGGAAACTTCATTGACAAACTGAATTTGTAATAAAATATTATTTGATTTAAAATCAACCTTGATTTCAGGGTGGAATTCTCTAAACAATTTGCTTTCTTTATCCTTCAAAATTTCCAGGTAATGATTGCTTGCTATGGTGAATAGTTCCCAATAAATGCACGGTAGTGTTCTTGTGACGAAAAATCATTCCAGTGCGGTTAATAACACCTGCCAAACCCATTGCTGAAAACATTCGTAAAGTAGCTAACCCTTCTAGGGACTAACCCTTCTTTAACCCTTCCTAACAAAATGGACTTCTTCCTTAGAAGCGCGGGCACAGGAAAGGACAGCGAAATCTGGGTCACTTTGGATGTTTATACATATATAGGGGAGACAGACGGTAGACAGCGGGCCTTAGCGGTAGCGTGTGTGACGAGCATAGGCGGCGAGCAGGCGTGGCTTGGGGCGGGCGGGCACGCTTAGGCAGGCACGCTTGGGCAAGCATGCACATGTGAGGATTGCATGTGCAGTAGGCATGCTAAGCGCCGCCTGAGGAGCATAAGCTGCAGCAGGCGAGGCATTGAGGCAGGCGGGAGCCTGAGGCAGTCTTGGGAAGGCAGCTCAAAGTTATGTATTTTCATGCCTAGCGCGGCAGAATCGACGTTGGTTGATGCTTTCATTTGCCTACATCCCTTGGCATTGTTGGGAGTGGTACGTTACACAATGTTGGATCTAGCTGACATGATTGGTGTGTGAGTGGCATTACCTGGATTGAGATTATGAATGTTGAAACTGTTTCATAGCTTGAAGAATGCCTTTCCAAAATGCATTTTTTTCAGACATAAATCTCCACAACCATGTTGATAAATTCTACCGACAACTCCAACAATCGATTGGAATTTTTTGCTGAGAATGAGGAGATGGTTTGTCATATATATATCACGATAGTCACAGTAAACTGAGTCTTCAACCATATCGATGAGCTTCTCCTCCTGACAAAAATTTGAAGTTAGCAAAATTCTATAACATTTTATTTTTTTATAATGCGGGAGAAATCAAGTAATCAGGTTAAGGAAACTTCATTGACAAACTGAATTTGTAATAAAATATTATTTGAATTAAAATCAACCTTGATTTCAGGGTGGAACTCTCAAAATAATTTTCTTTCATTATCCTTCAAAAATTCCAGGTAATGATTGCTTGCTATGGTGAATAGTTCCCAATAAATGCGCAGTAGTGCTCTTGTGAAAAGAATCCTTCGGTCACGGTTTATAACAAGCCAAACCCATTCTTTGAAAATATTAAAAGCATTAACCCTTCAGCTGCTACCCCTTCTTAACCCTTCCTTACAATTGGACTTCTTCCTTACGATGCTTGAGTTTGGGAAAAGCAGGACAAAGCGAAATCCAGGTCACTTAGGCATTTTATACATATCTAGGGTGGGCAGACGGCATACCTGAGCAGACACAGGCGGCCTTGCGAGCATAGGCGATCGCAGTTTAGGCGGGCGGACTTGGGTAGAAATGCTCGGGCGAGCGAGGCACGCTTGGCAAAAATGCTTGGGCGGGCACATTTAGGCATGCATGCACATGTAACGAGCATGCTAGGCGGGCACGCTGGCGGCAAACTGCAACAGGGAGGCATTGCATGCATGGGCGAGCCTGAAGGCGGTGTTGGCGACTCAAAGTTATGAATTTTCATGCCTAAGCGGCGAGAATCGGCGTTGGTTGATGCTTCCATTTGCCTACATGCCTTGGCATTGTGGGGAGTGGTACATTACACAATGTTGGATCTAACTGACGTGATTGGTGTGTGAGTGGAATTACCTGGATATGGATTATGAATGTTGAAAGCTGTTTCATAGCTTGAAAAATGCCTTTCCAAAATGCATCTTTTGCAGACATAAATCTCCACAACCATGTCGATAAATTCTCCCGACAACTCCAACAATCGATTGGAATTTTTGGCTGAGAATGAGGAGATGGTTTGTTATATATCTGTCACGATAGTCACAGTGAACTGAGTCTTCAACCATATCGATGAGCTTCTCCTCCTGACATAAATTTGAAGTTAGCAAAATTCTATAACATTTTCTTGTTTTTTATAATGCAGGAGAAATCAAGTCATCAGGTTATAGAAACTTCATTGACAAACTGAATTTGTAATAAAATATTATTTGAATTAAAATCTACCTTGATTTGGGGTGGAACTCTCTAAAATTTGCTTTCTTTATCCTTCAAAGTTCGAGTAATGATTGCTTGCTATGGTGAGCAGTTCCCAATAAATGCAGTGGTGCTCTTGTGAAGAATCTTTCCGGTCACGGTTAATAACAATGCCAAACCCATTCTTTGAAAAGATTAGTAGCGGTAACTTCTAGTTGCTTACTTCTTTAACCCTTCCTTATAGAAATAAACTTCTTCCTTCGATACTTGAGCTTGGGAAAGCAGGACAAAACATAAATCTGGGTCACTTTGTCGGTTTATACATATATAGGGTTGAATGAGGCGAGGGCCGCATAAGCGAGCCGAGGCGGCCTTGTGGCGAGCGTAGGTAAAAAGCGAGCTTGGGCGGACTTGGTAGAAATGCTTGGGCGGCGAGGCGGCAGGCATGCATGCACAGAATCTGAGCATGCTAGGCGAGCCACTTAGGCGAGGCAAACACGCTTGGGCAGGCAGCTCAAAGTTATGAATTTTCATGCCTAGCGCGGCAGAATCGGCGTTGGTTGATGTTTCCATTTGCCTACATGCCTTGGCATTGTGGGGAGTGGTACGTTACACAATGTTGGATCTAGCTGACGTGATTGGTGTGTGAGTGGCATTACCTGGATTGGGATTATGAATGTTGAAATTGTTTCATAGCTTGAAGAATGCCTTTCCAAATTGCATCTTTTTTAGACATAAATTTCCACATCCATGTCGATAATTTCTCCAACAACTCAACAATCGATTGGAATTTTAGTTTGGGAATGAGGAGATGGTTTGTCATATATCGGTCACAATAGTCACGATGGCTGGTCTTCAACCATCTCGATGAGCTTCTCATCTAACATAAATTTGAAGTTAGCAAAATTCTATAACACTTGCTTGTTTTTACAATGCGGGAGAAATCAAGTCATCGAGTTATGAAAACTTCATTAACAAACCAAATTTGTAATAAAATATTATTTGAATTAAAATCAACCTTGATTTGGTGGAACTCTCTAAAAATTTGCTTTCTTTATCCTTCAAAAATTCAAGGTAATGATTGCTTGCTATGGTGAGCAGGTCCCATAAATGCAGCGGTAGTGTTCTTGTGACGAAGAATCCTACGGTCTGATTAATAACTGCCACCAAAACCATTGTTAAAAATTAAGTAAGCGACTAACCCTTCTAGCGCTTACCTTCTTTAACCCTTCCTTACGAAATGGACTTCTTCCTTATAATGCTTGAGCTTTGGAAAAGGGACAAAACTTAAATCGAGTCACTTTGGCGGTTTATACATATATAGGGTGGGCAGACGGTATGCAGGCGAGCTGGGTAAGTAGCAGTGACATAGGTAAGCAGGCTTGGCGGGAGACTTGGGTAGAAATGCTTGTGCGAGGCGAGCGCTTGGGCATGCATACACAGCCATCTTGTGTGAGACATAGGTAGCAGGCTTAGGAGGCGGACTTGGCAATGCTTGGGCGGCGGAGCATTCTTGGTCGAAATGCTTGGGTAGGCGGGCAGCTTGGGCATGCATGCTTGTGCGAGCACGCCGCGGCAGGGGCCCAATCAGTTTTGAAAAATATTTTGAAAAAATCGGTTTTGGAGGCCCAAATCGTAACCTAGTTAGTTTTAACGAGGGTTAGGATTTTAAACCCTTTTCCTATTTTCTTCATCTTTCTTCATCCTCTCAAAATCCCAAAATCCCCAACAAAAATCTCCAAATCTTTGCAATTTCTTTGTCAAATCAATCCCCAAGGCATCCTAGTAAGTATTCTATGTTTTCTTTTCTCAATTTAAATACATTGCATGTTTAGGTTAGATTTTGAAAACCTAGGGTTAGGAATTTTCGAATTTTCTCTTAGATTTAGGATGTTTTGTGTTAGAAGTAATAGGATGTTATTTTATTGCCCTAGGGCGTTATTGTGTGGAGAAAAATTACATTTTGCGAAGAATTTTTACGGAAATAAATGAAGCCTTTCGGTGCGATGCAATTTTGAAAAATTCTTCTGCTTTGTGTTTTAGTGTTTCGATTAGTTGTAATGCCTTGGTTGGTTGGTTTGCTTTCTTTGTTTGCGTGCTTCATTGCTAATGGACACCTCGGTTGTCTTTTACATTGATTTTGTGTTGAAATTTGGATGGCACCTAAGCGACAAAGAGTTTCCTCTTTTGAAATTTGAGGCCTCTCGACTCTTCTGCGTTCGATCTTTGTGCGATTCTTGGGGCCTGCTCGGGAGGCTCGCTACAAAGAGCTCGGGAGCGCAACATCTGGGCCCAGCGCCATCGGCCTCCATGAGCAAGGGCACTACCACACCTCATGTCATCTGGATAACTACGGGTTGGAAGTTCTTTGTAACCCTCGAACAAAGATGAATGTGGAGCTTGTTCGCGAGTTCTATGCTAATGCTATCCGGCGAGGGATGTGAGTTTAGGTTTGCTTGAGTTCGAGGAAAATCCGTTTCCTTCTCTCTTTCGACAATCAACAGTTTTACGGGCATCAATTGGACAGCCCGGAGGACCAGCGGATGTCTACCATGAGCACGGCTCGTGGTAATTAGGATACAACATCTTTGAAGAATAAGCTCTGTTTGTCCGGGCATTCTTATGAAGCAATTGGGGTGGTCAACCTTTGAAATTCAAGGACCGGTCGAAAACTAGCGCCCGGTTATGATGTGTGTGACTCATACAATCGAAACCTAGGAGCCACATCTTGATACCCATGGAGCGACATGTTTGATTGCTTACATGCTCGATGAGGAACAAATTGATTTTGGCCGTCGATCGCCAATGTTTGAAGAGTTCTGAGTTATACCTCGGGGGCGTATAAAGTGTGCTCTCACTTATCTGGCTTGATCATGGGTTTCTTTGAAGAGAAGCGAAGGTGGCTTTTCACGTAGTAGGACACCTCACCATTGATGGGTATTGATGATCACTTGTGATCGATTTTGTAGGGTCCTTGATAATCTGCGCCCGGGCTGTACGGTTCTGTGACACTTCCTCAAGCTAGTCCATCGGAGAAGAATGGAGCAGACGGATGCATCTCGCTCATCGAGAGCATTTATGTTTATGCATGAGAGCATGGAGCACCTTCTCTGATTAGAAGCCAGGGTGAACCATTTCACTTTCCTTGCGGGTGACATTTCAGCATATCTTTGGTTGGCGGGGGTCGGGCCAAATGCTGAGGAGGAGGTGGGAGATGAGGATGATGGTGAAGAGAGTTCTGGTTCTGGTTCCGGTTCTGACTCGGGGTCGATTGGAGATTCGATTCTCGAGACCACTGATTGATTTCTTTCATTTCCCTGCTTTTATTTTACTTTCAGCATTCTAGTTCTAGATTTTATTTTTGCATTTTAGTTTTAAACTTTGGATTTTGTTGGTTGCCATCCAATTTTGGGGATTGGCTTGTAATTCCAATTAATTTTTTGTAGGCATGAAGCCTAAATACTTCTTTTTAAGTTTAAACACCATTTTGGGGGTGTCTTTTTATTTTAGTTTAGTTTCTTTTATTTTGTTCTATTTTATTTTATTTTTAGATTCTAGTTATTTCGTTTGAATGTACTTCTTGTGGTTTGTCCGAATTCTTCAATGGTTCTTCAAAGCTAGTAAGCGTGTTTCACCAAAGTGATGGTGATGATAAAATTCTCGATTCATTCCACAAAGAAGGTACACATTTAATCGTCTTGTAGAAACATAACATGTCTATGATATTTGTTCTTTATGCAAGATATTTCGGCATGTACAAAAAAATTTTGTGTTCACATTCGAATCATTAGGACATAAACCATATATGTGAGAAGCTTCCACTTTTTACCAAATATTGAGTGTCTAATAGTTGTGTTAACTCGTGTGATTCATGCTTAATCTTTACTTGTTTGGGATAACTTGGAAACTAAGAAATCATCAAGGCAATTTTTGTGCATTATGAGGAAAACCACCAATTCTAAAAAGGGCTTCAATTACCCGTGAGAGAATCCTTGTGAACCCTTTTGAGCTTAAGTAGTATTTGTAGGATGAATGTATCAAATCAACTAATTGTTAAGTAGGCCACTTAATAGTTGTTGATAATCTTTGAAAAATTCAATGATAATTTATTCTATAAATTTTCTTGTTTGTGAATACCAACCCTTTTGTTAATTAACCCGAAGAGCATGTTCTTGAATAAAAAGTTGATATAAATGAAGTTGGGGAGGTGGATCAAAAGAACCTAGAATTGATGGCACAATGATCCTAAGAAAGAAAAAGAATAGAGAAAAGAAAAATACAAAGAAGAAAGAAATTTGTTTATGAAAAGATACAAAAGAAAAGAAAAGAAAGAGGATCATTGTGTAGAAAAAGAAAAGAGGTTGCGAATAATAAGATGGGAATTAGTTGTGAAATGCTCTTCATATCCTTTTACCCGATTCGTTTCAATGGCTTTGTACTTAAATATCCTTGTTTCTAACCTAAGCCAAGTTACAACCTTGAAAGTCCTTAGCGATCTTTGTTTCAATTTTATCATTTAACTTGTTTGATGAACACATGAATTATCGGATGTGCATAATTAGTGAGAGTGTTTAGTCCTTTGTGAATATGCATTTTGTTCTTCTTGAATTTTGAAGAAATGATTAGGTGATTCAAGTGTGAACATATCTTTTATTTTGTTATATGTTTTGATATATTGTGTTTAGAACTTAATTCATGGCCATGTTGTGTTTAGAAGAAGCGATTGATGTGCTTTGCACAGGTATGTCGAGTTTGAACCATTACTCTTGTGTGTTTGCATGCTTGCATTTGTTCCTTCTAGCTTTGTAAGATTATTGACTTTTGTTTGAGGACAAACAAAGAAGTAAGTTGGAGGAGTTGTTAAGGACCAATTTGTAGTTATTTTGTACATTATTTTGTGGTCCTTAACAATGTCTTTATATTTAATTTGTATATTTATTCTAGTATTTTGCTTTAATTAGGTTTTATCTAGTTTTGTTTAATATATATTATTTGACTTTAGTTACTCTTAATTGTAGGAATTTATTAACTAATTCTCCCAAGCTTGGATTCAAGGGTACTTGAAGAGCTTTAGGGATGATTCTTTTGAAGATAATTTTGGAAGAGGAAGCATGCTAGGTGGCGCTCGTGGCAGTGCGGCTGTAGTGCGCTCGGCCTTGATCTGCGAAATTCGAGAAAAAAGGACAGCCCATGCTTTCACCTTTAGAGCCCAACCCATCACTTCACCAGACCTTTTTGGCTTGTAAAGGAAGCAAGAAAACATAGACCATCATTATCTTTCATCTTTGTAAATCTAGGGCAAGTTTAGGAAGAAAAACCATAGCTTTTCTCTTGATTTTTCTCATGTTCATCATCTCTACCAACAATCTTGAGCAAGGCAACCATGGAAATGAGTAGCTAAGCTCCTTTTGTGTCAATTAGAGGTAGTTGATCTTTATAGTATGTAATTATTTTAATCCATTGGTGTATGAACATGGTTGATGATTAATATAGTTGAATATCTTTGTTCTTCATCTTTATGCTTTGAGTTTTGCTTGGAAAAGAATATTTCAAAGTGACCTAGGATATTCATCCTCTCATAAACAAATACTAGGAATAGATTTGTGTGTTAGAGTTTACAAAATATTGAACTTAATGATTATCATGCTAATAGTTGTAGTGAGGAATCATGCAAGGATTAACATGATAACATTCACAATGGTGAAATCTACAAGATTGAGAGGATATGTATTTGTAGAAATCATCTATTATGTTCATCACTTGATTAAAATGAATATGTATGAAACTAGATCAATGAAACTAATCTTGACATGCCTTCTTAACTTGAAAACAATCTCAAACTCTCTCTAATCCAAACCATAACTCTCTTTGAAAGAATTAATTTAGTTGTTGTTTAGAAACTCATGATTCTAGTAGAGTAGATAACAAACCCTTTGGTTACATCATCTTAAAACATACTTTTGAAAGACTATAACATGCACCAATCCACAATGGAAGCGATAATTAAAATACTTTGTTCACGGAAAATCCTACAACAAAATGGTGCCGTTCTTAGGGATTGGCGTTTGATGTTGTTTGTATAGCAATAGTTGTGTGTTTAAGACTTTTCTAATCTCTCTTTGTTTCTTTTGTGTGGCTAGACTTTTTAGGAATTAGTTTATGCGAGGAAGTATTCGGTCGACCAACTCCTTCGATCCGAAATTGAAAGGGCGGCTAGGAGACTTAATAGTAGTGCTAGAAGAAGAAAAAGACAAGCTAGGCAAAACAAGAAAAGGAGAAAAGGAGAAGCATCCACTTCTTCAACACCACCCGTTTGGAGAAGTCACCACTATGGAGGAGAATCAACCACCACCACCACCACCACCTGGGGCCGTGTGTCAGCCCTCGCCATAATGCTCGATTTTCCGACAAGCAAATGCAAGGGTTGCGGAAATAAGCAGGGTTGCTTCAACTTCTCTACAAGTCCATTTCATGGCCACGACCATGAAGACCCTTACACTCACCTTACCAAGTTCTACGAGATCGCGGGAGGCGGCGGGTGCTCCGAAGACCAAGAAGAGCAATATTTCCAAGGCTTTTCCCTCATTCTCTAGTGGGAAGGCAAAGATTGGTATCTTGATCAATTGCAAGAGACAATGACTAATTGGAGCGTTTTGGAGAAAAGTTTCTTGACGCTTTTTCCCTCAATCACGTTTCATGGAGGCTAAGACGGCTATCTCGGTATTTTCGCAAGGAGTAGCGAGCCTTTGAATCGGGCATGGGAAGATATAAGTCTATGCTAAGGAAGTGTCAGAGCCATGGTTTTGACGAGCTTACACAAATTCATATTTTCCGAAATGGTCTCCAACCTCAACACAAATTGTTGTTGGATGCCACGGCGGGAGGTTCTTTGATGGCAAAAACACCGTATGAAGCAATCCAAATAATTGAGAAGATGGGTAGAATGATCATCAAACTCAACATGATCGAGGAGGTGTACAAGTGGCAGGTTTTAGAAATTGGTTCGAGTCATGAAGCACTTGTGGCGCAAAACAAATTGTTTGCGAAACAAGTTGAAGAATTGACAAAACAAATGGCTAAACTCCCTCAACAAATCATGGAGTTACAAGGAGCATCAAATAAGCAAGCTCACCAAATAGCTTGTTGTGAATTGTGCAAAGGAGATCATAAACGGATTTTGTCCCGGAGAATGAGGAAGCTAACTATGTGGCCAACCAAGGCCAAGGGTACCAACAACGAGCTCCTTACCCTTATCAAAATCAAAACCAAGGTTACCAACAAAGGGGTAATCAAGGTTATCAAGGAGGGTGGAGGCAAGATAACAATAACCAAGGAAGGCAAAATCCATATCAAACACAAAATCAAAATCAAAATCAAAGTCAACAACAAACTCAAGGCCAACAACAAAACCAACCTCAAAGTCAAGTGAGATCTTCCAACATTCAAGACACTCTAGCTCAATTTATGCAAGCCTCAATGGCTAATCAAAACACGGAGGCATCTATCAAGAACTTGGAAACTCAAGTTGGACAACTAGCTAAGCAACTTTCCAAACAAAGTGCTTCGACATCATTTTCCCTAACTACGCAAACAAATCCTAAGGAGCATTGCAAAGCCATAACAACAAGAAGTGGTAGAGTTTGTGATGAGAAAAGGAAGGTAGTTGAAAGAAAAAAGAAAGTAGTGGAGAAGGATGAAGAAGAAATAGTGGAGGAAGAGGTAGTTGAAAAAGATGAAGAGGATGAAGTTGAAAAACATGATAATGTTGATGTGGAGGATGATTTAGTTGAAAATGAGGTGTTAGTTGAAAATGAAAAGGAAAATGGTGTAGTTGAAAAGGAGAAAATAGATGAGAAAAAGAAAATAATGAAGAAGGGAAAAGAGAAGGAAGTAACTTATCCATTGAGAAGTTTGCCATATCCTCACCTTCCCTCTAAAAAGGATGATGCAAAGCACTATGCTAGGTTTATGGATATTTTCAAGCAATTGCAAATAAATATTCCATTTACGAAGCATGAAAAATACTTAAATATGCAAAATTCATGAAGGATATCTTGTGAAAAAGAAGAGGTATACGGATCAAGAAACCATAATGGTGGATGCTAGTTGTAGTGCAATAATTCAACGCACCATTCCGAAGAAAGAGAGAGTGATCCGTGTAACTTTGCCCGTTAATATTGGGGATGTGTATGTGGAAAAGGATTAATTGATTTGGGGTCAAGCATCAACTTGATTCCATTATCCATTGTGAAGAGATTGGGGAGATTGAATTAAAGTCCACGAAAATGACATTGCAATTAGCGGACAAGTCTATTACTCGTCCATACGGTAACTTTAGATTTGTTGGTAAAGTGGACAAATTCTTTTCCGTGGACTTTGTAGTCATAGACATGGAGGAAGATGTTGATGCACCTTTAATTCGGGAAGACCGTTCATGAAGGCGGCAGGATGATGATTGATATAGATGATGGCCTAATGAAGGTGAGAGTACAAGATGAAGAGATTTGCTTTAATCTTTTGAAGCAATGAAGCATCCATGGATAAGAAAGATTGTTTTAAGATTGGCGTTATTGAGGAAGCAACTCAAGAGTGAATGATGATGATGATAGTCGAGATATTGAGGAGTGTTTGGAAGGAGTGGAAATTTCAAAGGAAATGCACCCTTGGGAGGAAGAAGAGGAAAGTTTGAAGAAAGATCTTAAGATGACGACCAAAAACTTGAGTTGAAAGAGCTACCGTCTCATTTAAAGTATGTGTTTCTTGAGGAGGGAGGTAAAAGCCGTAATCATTAGCAATACATTGTCGGAGAATGAGGAGGAGAGCTTAATTGAAGTTTTGAAATCGAACAAAAATGCGATTGGTTGGGTCTTAGCCGATTTGAAGGCATAAGCCCGGCTTATTATGCACAACATTATGATGGAGGATGAGTACAAACCGGTAGCCCAACCTCAGGCGATTGAATCCGGTGATGAAGGAGGTAGTTAAAGGAAGTAGTGAAGATGCTTGAGCGGGGATGATTTACAATTTCGGATATGCGTGGGTGAGCCCGGTTCATGTGGTTCCTAAGAAAGTAGGATTGATGGTTGTATCTAATGATAAGGATGAGCTAGTGCAAACAAGAAAAGTGACGGGGTGGAGAATGTGTATTGATTATCGTAGCTTAACAAAGCGGCGAGAAAAGATCATTTTCCTCTTCCGTTCATGGACCAAATGTTAGAAAGGCTTGGGACAACAATACTATTGTTTCTTGGATGGTTATTCGGGATATAATCAAATATCGGTGAATCAGAAGATCATGAGAGCGGCGTTCACATGTCCATTTGGAATTTTCGCTTATAGGTATGCCTTTCGCTGTCGTCTGTGACAACATTCAAAGGTGCATACAAGCTATATTCGCCGATTTGATTGAAAAGACAATTGAAGTATTTATGGATGACTTTTCCGTTTTGGAGCTTCATTTGATTTATGTTTGGAAAATTTGGACACCTCTTGAAGAGGTGTGTGCAAACCAACTTGTCTTGAATTGGGAGAAATGCAACTTTATGGTGACCGAGGGAATTGTCCTTGGCCACAAGATATCTTCAAGAGGAATTGAGGTTGACAAAGCAAAATTGATGTTATCAAGGCGCTTCCCCACCTACCAATGTTAAAGGCATTCGGAGCTTTTTGGGTCATGCGAGGATTCTATCGAAGATTCATCAGGACTTCTCAAAATAGCCAAACCTTTGAGCAACTTGCTCAACAAAGATAAGTCTTTCTTGTTTGATAATGATTGTTTGTTAGCTTTTGAAAATTAAAGGAGAATTTGATAAATGCACCCATAATCACTCGCCTAATTGGAAACTTGATTTTGAACTAATGTGTGGCTAGTGATTATGCGGTGGGAAGCCGTAGGCCAAAGGAAGAACAAAATCTTCCATGCTATACATTATGCGAGCAAAGTTTTGAATGATGCTCAAATAAACTATGCAACAAGCGAAAAGAGTTGCTCGCAATTGTATATGCATTGGAAAAGTTTAAATCCTTACCTAATTGGTTCCAAGGTTGTAGTTTCACGGATCATTCGGCGATAAAATATCGCTTACAAACCGGACTCTAAACAAAGGCTAATCCGATGGATTCTTCTTTTACAAGAATTCGATTTAGAGGTCCGTGATAAAAAGGTTCGAAAATTTGGTAGCGGATCATTTGTCTCGCTTAGTGAGCGTAAAATTACGGACAAGGAAAAAGAGGTGAAGGAGGAATTCCGGATGAGAAGTTATTTGCAATCCAAGAGCGACCGTGGTTTGCCGCATGGCAAATTACAAGGCATGGGATTAATCTTGGAAGATTTGACTTGGAATGAGAAGAAAATTTTTAGCCGATCTGATATTATGTGTGGGATGAACCTTACATTTTAGGTTGAGTAGTGATGGATTGCTAAGAAGGTGTGTGGTGATGAAGAGGCCAAACATTCTTTGGCATTGTCACATTCCTTGTGGGGACACTATAATGGAATCGGGGCCACAAAGTCCTACAATCGGTTTTATTGGCCTTCGCTATTCAAAGATCGTGTGTTCACGCTAAATCATGTGACAAATGTCAAAGAAGTGGTGGGATAGGAAAAAGAGATGAAATGCCATTGAACAATATGTTGGAAGAAGGTATTTGATTGTTGGGGATTGATTGTTGGTCCTTTTCCATCTTCGTTTGCAAATGAATATATTCTTGTAGCGTGGATTACGTGTCAAAGTGGGTAGAGGCCATTGCTTAGCCTAAGGCCGGCCCAAAAGCTGATATCAAATTTTGAAAAGAAACATTTTTCTCGTTTTGGTTATGCCTAGGGTGCTCATTAGTGATGGTGGGTCGCACTTTTGCAATGCATTGTTACAAAAACTTTTGAAACAATTTGGTGTAAAACATAAGGTGGCGACCCCATCACCCTCAAACAAATAGCCAACCGAGGTGTCTAATAGAAAAATCAAAAGATTTTGGAAAAAAGCATTTGGGTTCTCGAAAAGATTGGTCATAAAATTAGATGAAGCTTTGTGGGCGTGTCGAACCGCCTATAAAGCTCCCATCGGACTAACCCGTTCGGTTGTATGGCAAAACTTGTCACCTCCGGTAGAGATGGAGCACAAAGCATTGTGGGCCCTCCGATTCTTAATTTCGATCCATCCTTGGCGGGAGAAAGCGAAAACATTCATTTGGAAGAAATCGAGAGGAGGCTTACCATTCAAACCGGAGGTATAAAGCAAAGTTAAGGTTTCTCATGATAAGAAGATAAAGATCAAGGAATTTAGGCGGGACAAAAGGTTCTCTTGTTCAATTCCGGATGAGGCTTTTAAGGAAAACTCAAAACAAAGTGGTCGGTCCGTTTTAATCAAAGAAGTCAAGGAATATGGTGCAATTGTCTTGCAAGATCTTGCACGAACAAAAGAATGGACGGTGAATGGGCGGTTGAAGCGATGCGTTGGGGAGAGGTGAGCATAACATAGCCGAATCCTTCTTTGATGATCAATGATCATCATGAACCGTCGAGCTCTAGGCGTTAAACAAAAGCTTGTTGGGAGGCACCCCAACATTGTAAGTATTCTTCCTTGAACTCATTTACACTTGCCCTTTATTAATTTTGTTTTTTCTTAAAATTTGAAATTCTGCAGACGTATTACTTCACCATCTGGCGAAACTTTCATGTTGATAAAGGGACAATGGTGTGATCTGGATTTAAAAATATTTTGAAAAAATCAGTTTGGAGCCCAAATTGGCCTAGTTAGTTTTAAAGGGGTTAGGGTTATTTTAAACCCTTTTTCCCTTTTCTTCATCTATCCTCTCAAAATCCCAAAATCTCCAAATCTTCTTGAATTTCTTTGTCAAATCAATCCCCAAGGCATCCTAGTAAGTATTCTATGTTTTCTTTTCTCAATTTCGTCTACATTGCATGTTTAGGTTAGATTTTGAAAACCTAGGGTTAGGAATTTTCGATTTTCTCTTAGATTTAGGATGTTTTGTGTTAGAGTAATAGGATGTTATTTTCGCTGCCCTAGGGCGTTATTGTGTGGAGAAAATTACTGTTTGGGAAGAATTTTTACGGAAATCGCGGCCTTCGGTAGCAGTCTGCGGTACGAAAAATTCTTCCTGTGTGTTTTAGTGTTTCGATTAGTTGTAATGCCTTGGTTGGTTGGTTTGCTTTTTGTTTGCGTGTTCATTGCTAATGGACACCTCGGTGTCACTACATTGATTTTGTGTTGAAATTTCGGATGGCACCTAAGCGACAAAGTTTCCTCTGCGAAATTGGGCCTCTCGGCTTTCTTGCGTTCGATCTTTGTGCGATTCTTGGGGCTGCTCGGGAGGCTCGCTACAAAGAGCTCGGCGCAACATCTGGGCCAGCGCACCATCGGCCTCCATGAGCAAGGGCACTACCACCCTCATGTCATCTGGATAACTGGGTTGGAAGTTCTTTGTAACCTCAAACAAAGGTGAATGTGGAGCTTGTTCGCGAGTTCTATGCTAATGCTATCCGGCGAGGGATGTGAGTTTAGGTTTGCTTGATTGTTCGAGAAAATCCGTTTCCTTCTCACTCGACAATCAGCAGTTTTACGGGCATCTTGGACAGCCCAGAGGACCAGCGGATGTCTACCATGAGCACGGCTCGTGGTAATTGGGATTAACATCTTGAAGAATAAGCTCATTTGTCCGGGCATTCTTATGAAGCGAATGGTGGTCAACCTTTGAAATTCAACGGAGACCGATCGAAAACTAGCGCGAGTTATGATGTGTGTGACTCATACAATCCCGAAACCTAGGAGCCACACATCTTCGATACCCATGGAGCGGCATGTTTGATTGCTTACATGCTCGATAAGAGCAAATTGATTTTGGCCGTCGATCGCCAATAATTTGAAGAGGTTCTGTTGAGTTATACCTCCGAGGAGGCGTATAAAGTGTGCTCTCACTTATCACGGCTTGATCATGGGTTTCTGAAGAGGCGAAGGTGGCTTTTCTGCGATGGGACACCTCACCATTGATGGGTATTGATGATCACTCATGATCGATTTTGTAGGGTCCTTGATATCTGCTGCCAGGTACATGCAGGTTGCTGGCGGCACTTCCTCAGCTAGTCCATCGAGAAGAATGGAGCAGACGGATGCATCTCGCTCATCGAGAGAGCATTTATGTTTATGCATGAGGCGTGGAGCACCTTGCTCTCTGATTAGAGCCGGGTGAACCATTTCACTGCTTGCGGGTGGCCATTTCGAGCATATCTTTGGTTGGCGGGTCGGGCCAAATCTTGAGAGGAGGTGGGAGATGAGGATGATGGTGAAGAGAGTTACGGTTCAGTTCGGTTCGGTTCGACTCGGGGTCGATTGGAGATTCGATTCTCGAGACCAGCGATTGATTTCTTTCATTTCCACCTTTTATTTTACTTTCATTCTAGTTCTAGATTTTATTTTGCATTTTAGTTTTAAACTTTGGATTTTGTTGCCATCCAATTTTGGGGATTGGCTTGTAATTCAATTAATTTTTGTAGGCATGAAGCCTAAATACTTCTTTTTAAGTTTAAACACCATTTTGGGGGTGTCTTTTTATTTTAGTTTAGTTTCTTTTATTTTGTTCTATTTTATTTTATTTTTAGATTCTAGTTATTTCGTTTGAATGTACTTCTTGTGGTTTGTCCGAATTCTTCAATGGTTCTTCAAAGCTAGTAAGCGTGTTTCACCAAAGTGATGGTGATGATAAAATTCTCGATTCATTCCACAAAGAAGGTACACATTTAATCGTCTTGTAGAAACATAACATGTCTATGATATTTGTTCTTTATGCAAGATATTTCGGCATGTACAAAAAAATTTTGTGTTCACATTCGAATCATTAGGACATAAACCATATATGTGAGAAGCTTCCACTTTTTACCAAATATTGAGTGTCTAATAGTTGTGTTAACTCGTGTGATTCATGCTTAATCTTTACTTGTTTGGGATAACTTGGAAACTAAGAAATCATCAAGGCAATTTTTGTGCATTATGAGGAAAACCACCAATTCTAAAAAGGGCTTCAATTACCCGTGAGAGAGCGAATCCTTGTGAACCCTTTTGAGCTTAAGTAGTATTTGTAGGATGAATGTATCAAATCAACTAATTGTTAAGTAGGCCACTTAATAGTTGTTGATAATCTTTGAAAAATTCAATGATAATTCATTCTATAAATTTTCTTGTTTGTGAATACCAACCCTTTTGTTAATTAACCCGAAGCATGTTCTTGAATAAAAAGGATTGATATAAATGAAGTTGGGGAGGTGGATCAAAAGAACCTAGAATTGATGGCACAATGATCCTAAGAAAGAAAAAGAATAGAAAAGAAAAATACAAAAGAAGAAAGAAATTTGTTTATGAAAAGATACAAAAGAAAAAGAAAAGAAAGAGAGGATCATTGTGTAGAAAAGAAAAGAGGTTACGAATAATAAGATGGGAATTAGTTGTGAAATGCTCTTCATATCCTTTTACCCGATTCGTTTCAATGGCTTTGTACTTAAATATCCCTTGTTTCTAACCTAAGCCAAGTTACAACCTTGAAAGTCTTTAGTGATCTTTGTTTCCATTTTATCATTTAACTTGTTTCGATGAACACATGAATTATTCTGGATGTGCATAATTATTAGTGAGAGTGTTTAGTCCTTTGTGAATATGCATTTTGTTCTTCTTGAATTTTGAAGAAATGATTAGGTGATTCAAGTGTGAACATATCTTTTATTTTGTTATATGTTTTGATATATTGTGTTTAGAACTTAATTCATGGCCATGTTGTGTTTAGAAGAAGCGATTGATGTGTGCTTTACTGGTATGTCGAGTTTGAACCATTACTCTTGTGTGAGTTTGCATGCTTGCATTTTGTTCCTTCTAGCTTTGTAAGATTATTGACTTTTGTTTGAGGACAAACAAAGAAGTAAGTTAGGAGAGTTGTTAAGGACCAATTTGTAGTTATTTTGTACATTATTTTGTGGTCCTTAACAATGTCTATGTTTAATTTGTATATTTATTCTAGTATTTTGCTTTAATTAGGTTTTTATCTAGTTTTGTTTAATATATATATTATTTGACTTTAGTTACTCTTAATTGTAGGAATTTATTAACTAATTCTCCCAAGCTTGGATTCAAGGGTACTTGAAGAGCTTTAGGGATGATTCTTTTGAAGATAATTTTGGAAGAGGAAGCATGCTACAATTGCGCTCGGTATGAGTGCAGCATGAGTGCGCTCAGTAGCGAACTTGGCAGCTCGGTACATGATCTGAAATCGGAAAAAGGACAGCCCATGCTTTCACCTGGAGCCACCAACCCATCACTTCACCAGACCTTTTTGGCTTGTAAAGGAAGCAAGAAAACATAGACCATCATTATCTTTCATCTTTTTAAATCTAGGGCAAGTTTAGGAAGAAAAACCATAGCTTTTCTCTTGATTTTTCTCATGTTCATCATCTACCAACAATCTTGAGAGCAAGGCAACCATGGAAATGAGTAGCTAAGCTCCTTTTGTGTCAAGATTAGAGGTAGTTGATCTTTATAGTATGTAATTCTTTTAATCCATTGGTGTATGAACATGGTTGATGATTAATATAGTTGAATATCTTTGTTCTTCATCTTTATGCTTTGAGTTTTGCTTGGAAAAGAATATTTCAAAGTGACCTAGGATATTCATCCTCTCATAAACAAATGCTAGGAATAGATTTGTGTGTTAGAGTTTACAAAATATTGAACTTAATGATTATCATGCTAATAGTTGTAGTGAGGAATCATGCAAGGATTAACATGATAACATTCACAATCTTGGTGGGAAATCTACAAGATTGAGAGGATATGTATTTGTAGAAATCATCTATTATGTTCATCACTTGATTAAAATGAATATGTATGAAACTAGATCAATGAAACTAATCTTGACATGCCTTCTTAACTTGAAAACAATCTCAAACTCTCTCTAATCCAAACCATAACTCTCTTTGAAAGAATTAATTTAGTTGTTGTTTAGAAACTCATGGTTCTAGTAGAGTAGATAACAAACCCTTTGGTTACATCATCTTAAAACATACTTTTCTATTGAAAGACTATAACATGCACCAATCCCTGTGGAATCGATAATTAAAATACTTTGTTCACGGAAAAATCCTACAACAGCAGGAAGACTTGGGCAGAAATGCTTGGGCAGGCAGGCATGCTTGGGCATAAATGCTTGGGCGGGCGGTGCAACAGGCATGCATGCTGTCGACGAGCACGCTTGGGCATGCTTGCACATGTAAGCGAGCATGCTAAGGCGAGCACGCTGGGCGAATAGCTGCAGCAGGCGGGCATGCGTGCAGGCAAGCACGGGCGATTTGGGCATGCAACTCAAAGTTATGAATTTTCATGCCTAAGCAATGAATCGGTGGTTTATGCTTCCATTTGCCTACATGCCTTGGCATTGTGGGGAGTGGTACGTTACACAATGTTGGATCTAGCTGACGTGATTGGTGCGTGAGTGGCATTACTTGGATTGGGATTATGAATGTTGAAACTGTTTCATAGCTTGAAGAATGCCTTCTAAATTGCATCTTTTGCAGACATAAATCTCCACAACCATGTCGATAAATTCTCCCGACAACTCCAACAATCGATTGGAGTGGTCTTTGAGATCAAGAAATGCGGGTTCGGGAGTCGGTTATGCAAAGGGAAGATATTATCACCCCTCACATTCATCATACTCGATGGAACCCATTTAGTTCTAAGTGTTTGTGTGTTTAGTGTGTTAATTTTCTATCTTCTAATTATTATGCGAAAAAGTGAAAAGAAAAACATGTTTTAATTTTTTGAAAGTGTGCTCGCCAAGATGTTAGAATCGTGCCTAAGTATTCCCAAGTGCGATGGAAAAGTCGAGCTTATGTAGTTCTCGGTTTGAGAACATTTGGTTAGTTGGTTGATTTATTTATGAAAATATGAACTTAATCGTCGTGGGCGATAAGATATTACTAGTGCAATTTGCGTGTGAGCGAAAGAAGATCGTGTGGCGAAGATAGATCCGCGTGTGGCGATGGAAGTCGCATGTGAGCGAAGTTTGAAAAATGACTTGCGCGTGGGAAGGTGTGATGAGTTTGAATTGATTTTAAGTGGGAATGACAAGTACTGAAACATTAGGCTATCATCTAATTGTCATACCCCAATTTTTGACCTAATATACCACCTTACATTTGCATCATTGCATCATTATGATTCGAGCAGAATTGATGGTGTAGCTTTCACAGGTCAAAATTAGGGTTTCATCAAATTTTCATCTGATTCAAGTGGCAATAAATTGGGGTTTGAGTTCTATCCTACTCATTTGATCTATCTTGATCAAACCATCAACCTCGATCTTCAAATATCAAATGTTTCCTCATGATATCGAGGATGATCTTGTGGGAGCCATCTATTCTGGCTCTCAATTCTCAATCAAACTAATCATCTCAGCAAGTCCTAATCTTTATCTAATAATCATCATATCTGATCCATGCATCAAAATCAATTTGGAAAAGTCAACAAAAAGTCAACATTTCTAACACTTAGAAAAATTTTCAAGTGTTAAAATTTTACTTTTCCAAACTTCATGGCATTTTTCACATAGTTCCACTTTGAATTGGAAAAACTCAAAACATGAAAGTTGTAGCATTTGAAACAAGCTTTCTAAAATGTCCAAGAACTCTCAAATCCATGAGTCTAGCCATACTTTTGAATTTGAAACTTAAAGCTCCAAAATCCATAATTTTCAAGTACAAACTTTGAAATTATAGGTCATTTTGAGTTTCTTCCTTTCTAGAAGCATGCCACCTTGCCAATTGAGGATTAGAACTGATAAATATCAGAGGGAGAGTAATTGTAATAAGATAAGATCAAGGTAAGAACTAACCATGTTTAAAAGGAAGTTTCCTTTTGCATTTAATGCAAAATGACTTCCTTGCCCTCTAAAACAAGTTGAATTTACCAAACCAATGCTTTGTACTTACCATTCAGAACTCATGGCCTATAAATAGAGGTCTTATTTGCCAATTCAAACCACACCAAAGTAATGCAAGGACATGCTTTCTCTCTTCTCTCTTAAAAATCAAGAACATAGTGAACTTTGAGAAATTGTGCATTTTGAAAACTAATGAAAACTTTGAGTAAATTGGTGTCTAATATGTTTTAACATCAACATGAAACTTGTTTGAAACCTAAAATCAACAATGGCCAAGCTAGAAATCAGAATTACATGCCATGATCACAAGCTTGCTCAAAACTGCCTAAACTATCGAATTCCATCTTTGGCTCGAGCAACTTGAGATTTCTTCATCCAAACATCATCAACATACATCATAGGCATGATGGGACCATTAACAACAAAGCGTAACAACTCTAACATCAAATTCGAGTTTCATTTTGAACCATATGCGGTCGACTTGGGTAGAATGATCCAGGATGAATTCATGATGTGAACCATCCTCACACCTTCCATAAGGTCCGTTGGTGCTCAAGCAATCACAAAATCACAATGAAACACTCCTTCATCGAATTCGATTCCAGCTTCAACAGGTAAGAACACCAACTTCGAACTCCATGATTCTTTGATTCAATTGAAAAAAACTCTTGGCCATTTGTTTTCTGCACTATCCACGACCATTAACCCTCAATCAATTGAACAATTCATCAACCATACATGATTTCAATTAAGATTTTCGGTTTAGGGTTCTTCACATTTTCTGGAAAATCAATCATGTTAAACCAAAAATAAACGAAATTAACCACTACCATCATGTTCCTTGTTAAAATTCGTGCAAGTTTGATGTTTACATCATTCATTTTCATTGAGAAACAAGAAATCTATGGCTGGTTGAAGGATTGAGGAAGACGAAGATGGAGTTCGCGCGTGTTTTCAAATTTAAAATAAGAGTTTATAATATATTTAACTGAATTGGCATAAGTTAATGGATGTATCACCGCCCCAACGGTTGCCAGCTCACTCTTAAAACTCTCTTGCCACGCCTTGCCCAATGGTCCCGGGTTCGAGTAGCCTTGGACCATTTTTGCCAAACTTTTTATTTTTCTATCCATATTTTTTTCAAACTTTGACTCTTTCAAAACCAAATCAAAACTCCTCATTTTGAGGTGATTTTTTGTACACTTGTCAACTAATGTATCTATTTTATGATAGTGCAAAAATTTTCAGAAAAAACTTTCATCCGATTATATTTTGATCGAGTCGAAAACGGTACTTTAGGTACTTTTCAAAACACCTTTAAAGGTGATTTTTTTTCAAACTTTCGAAGCCCGATTCTTTTCAAAACTTCTCATAAGTAAACTTCACTTTTCAAAAACACTTTCAAATAACATTCTTCAAAACTTTTCATCAAAACTTACATTTTCCATGATCGATCGATTAAGATAAAACCGAATTCGTTTTCTCTCGTTTTTCTTAGATCATGGGCCTCCCTACGGTGTAAGTCTCACATTCTTTATGTACATGCATATTTTCTTTGTACATATCAAATTCCTTTCATGTACATACAAATTTTTACACTACATATACGAGATACTTTTTGTAAATACTCAAGTACAAGATAATCTTGATCGTTTGTTTTCACTTCGATGCATATATACACTAAATACCATTGGTATTGAAAGGAACATTATTCCCGGTGAAACTGCTTTTAAACCAATGGGCCACCCTTATGGTGTAAGTCCCAACCCTCCTATGTACATCCACATCCTCCTGTACATAAATACTCGTTCATGTACATACTTACTTCCTTGTACACAATTCAAACTTGTAAATAATCAAGTTACGTTCGTTTCAAACGTTCGTTTCACAGACACTTGTTTATATTTCCTTCATAAACTCTTGTAAATAAACTTTACATGCATTGTTTATATTTCCTTCATAAACTCCTGTGAATACATAACACACACACACACACACACACACTTGTTTATATAAGCGTCGAGTTATAACATGACAACTAAAACCAATAGGTTCCCCACGGTTATAGCCTCCTCTTGGGCTTTATACAAGATAACTCATCCCTCGAGTTAGCCTTCTCTTGGGCTTTGTACAAGATAACTCATTCATCTGAGTTCAGCCTCTTAGGCTTCATATAAGAAAACTCATTCATCGGGTTTAGCCTCCGCTTAGGCTTCATATAGACAACACTTGTTGAGTCACCTCCTCTTGGGCTTCGTTCAAAGAACTCCATTGAGTTTAGCTTTCTCTTGGGCATCATACAATGAAAGAGACCATAAAATCTCTTAACACCTCCTATTGGGCTTCAATACAAAGAATCACCAGCGTTAGGTTGAACCACGAGAGTATAATTTCCGTGAAATTGCTCTTAATTCCAAAAGGATGGTTTCCGGTGAAATCCCTTTTAAAGACAAAGCCGACCATACCTATAGCTTCCTCTTGAGCTTCGTTACAAGGACCCTAAAGGACCCTCGATGACCCTCATGACCCTCGGAATGCCTCCTCTTGGGCTTACAATACAAGGACCCATGGGCTTCTTAAAAGCACCCCTAATCCAATCAATTTCTCCTCGAGATTTAGACATCTATCTCTCTATGGAAGAAGTATCTCATCTATCACATCACATACAATCAAAAACTTGTCAAACTCTTTTCAAACAAAAACATCTCTTAATCGTAAGTGGTGGCAGCTTACACTCAAGCAAAACACCCAATGCTTACGATTAAAGATTCATCACCTTTTTCAAACATCTTTCTTAAACATGTAAGTGGTAATGCTTGTACACTCAAGCAAAACACCTGTAACTTACGATGAAAGATTTTAATCAGTTAAACTTTCCAAAATGTATGTGATGAAATAGATTAGATACATTTTTCATTAAGATGACATTCGTCTGTGTCTCTTACTAACATCCCGTTGCTTCCACTAGCATAAGTGGGAACTACGATTGCTCTGACTTTCTCAACCTCCCTTTGAGAATACGTAGGCACAAGGTCTCATCCTTGGCGAGCAAATTTCTTTCTCTCTCAAACCAAACAAACCATAGATCCCTTTAGATCCGAGCTACAAATACTCTAATTCCCACTAAGGGATATGTATGCAGAAGATCCAAAGATCTTTGCGAGCACAATAATAACAAAACACTAGGATCCTTCATAATCTATCCTTCTTACAATCCCAAAGGAGAAACTTTCCCAATCATAGAAATAGCAATTAAAATACACAAACATATCAAACATATTCATATATAAAGCTATGGATAACCATATATATTTAGGGTGCTCCATCTATTCCCTTTATATAACAAACCCCCTTACTCATAATCTCCCCAATGCGTTGCGTCTAGTTTGCGCTAGTCGTTACGCATATCAAATCAATTGAGGGTATTAACAGCTTCCCCTTTTTCATAATCATTAAATCATCTTTTCTTGTGTTGAAAATAATAAAGCTTGATGCTCGCGACATCTTTATAAACAAATCAAAAGTAAGCGTCGTTTGGCGAGAAAATCAATTCGATTCAATTCTCATGCGACACTTTTAGCGAACACTAATGATTCAAGTTCTCAAAAGCGATGGGCACTCGAACAATCATCTCATCCCAAAATCTTTATTATGAAAGCGGTGGCGTGAAGCAGGGTTCACGTTATTAGGTGTGAATAAAAGTATTTAAGTCATTAGGCTATCATCTAACGATCCAAATACTTTAAATTCAATTAAAGCTGTTGGGCTATCATCCAACAATTTAATCGAATGTCACTCTAACTATTTTTGTCATAGATAGAAGTTTTTAGCTTATTAGGATATCATCTAACAATCTAAAAACCTCAAGTTTTGTTTAAACCATTAGGCTATCATCTAACAATTTAGAAAACCTCATCCAAGTTTTCTTATGAAAACATTTTTGAAAATAACTCGACGTTGGATCGAGGTTTGAGAATTTATTATGAAAGGTCTTGAATGATGAGAAGAGGAGATTTGGGCTATGATTAACCAAGAAAGCTTGATTAATCTCGAGAATAGACAAATATATACTCCCTACCATGAGGCCCTTTGGATGAAACTTGGTATATGAACCAAGGTGCGATAATGGAAATGAGTGATTAATTGTATACAAGCATGAAATAAAGCGAGTAAATAAATTAAAACCCATACAAGGTGGCTCACATAAATAACAAGGAAATTTATATTGTGTAGGTGCATGCGAAATAAATTTAATCGACTAATTAAACAAAATATAATCAAGTAAATAGTTTAATAAAATTAATTAGATGGACTAATCAATTTTAAATAACCTAATTAGATAATTAAATAATATTTAACTAATCAATCAAAGTCTCATTGTAAGCCAAAAGCAAGCATGGTTTGCGCTAAATGTCAATTATGATTCATTAATAAGTTTAAATGAATTATTAATGATTTTATTAAGTCAAATAATACTAAATTGTAAATTACAAATAAGATTAATAAATAAAAGAATGATTGGATAAAAATAAAGTAAATGATAATTATTATTAATTATTAATTAGTTTTATTAATATAAATATTATGATTATATAAATAATTTATTTATTATATATATATATATATATATATATATATATATATATATATATATAATATATAATATATAATAATAATGAATATAAATACTGGATACACATTACTGTAATAAATAAGTACAGTGCTGGTGCAAATCAAATAAAATGGTGAAATAATAATAAACAGATATATAAACATGTTGTAGGTAATAAGATATGCAATACTGACTAATTGTGATTCAGAATATGAAATCAATTTGGTTCATTAAACTGGAACTGGATAACCAACTCATATCCGCGAAACAAATTTCTAAGTATGAACCAAGTTTAGAATGAAGTCTTAAAGCAATTAATAGAATCCAGACAACTTATGAAAATCTAAATAAGATCAAAAAAGAATGAAATGGGCAGCCACTAAACAAACACTTTTTAGATCAAGGTAAAACGATTTTCATCAAATTCATATACTAAATAAATAATATAGCCCATAGTTTCTCGATTATATTTACAGCGATTAAACTCGGTTAATCAATAAACCATCATCGAAACTATAAAAATACAGACTTTACTCACAAACTTCAATCGAAATCAAAATGAGAAAAAACAATATCTTAATGGTTTTTCGGTTAAATTTCACGTGAATAAACACGACATCGATATCAAACCATCATCGAAACTATCTATTCACGAAACTATAATTTGCAGCATTATTCAAGCTATATCACACATGGACAACAACATTATAACGCATTGAATCAGAAACATAGTGCTTGTTATGACGATTTTTCAGAAGCATAACAATTAGAATCCAAGTTATTTCACAGTTTATTACAAAAATCAACCCAAAGGATTAAACCAAGGTAGTATATCAACTAACAACACAATTGTAACATAAAATATCTTGACATCAATAAACTCCATCTAATCTTGATAAAAAAGAACTTAACTATGCAATCCAATGAAAGTCAACCGTAATGAGCATAAATGCACACTAATAGTAATTAGATTCGATATCTTACAAAGTGGTTGCGGATTATTGTTGTGGAGGCAGCGAGAACAATTGTTGCTCTGAGTTGAAGGCTGGAAGAGTTGAATCGCGGAGGGATGAATGGTGATGGGGCTGCAGAGGTGTGAGGATGAAGGGCTGGGAATCAGTGAATAGGGCGTGTTGAAGGAGCTGGTAGTTAGATGAAGCGGCAGATATGGAGGAGTGTGGGTCGTGGGCGATGGAGAGGTTTTGGCGGGTTTTAGAGGTAGGTTGAAGGAATGTACGAGAGCGGAAAGGTGTCACGACGGAGGGATGAATGGTGATGGAGGAGATAAGAGTGAGGTTGTAGGAATGGTGAAGTGAAGGAGTAAGGTAGTGTGGTTGTTGGTTTGATGGCAGCAAACAAAGGCAGTGTCGAGGAGAAAGGGGGTTTGGAGAAAGATGGTATGGTTAAGTAGGAAGTATGAAGGGACGAAGACGGAGAGGGTATGCGGAAAGGAAGTAAGGAAAGGGATGTCGGAGGCTTAGATTGAAGTACGATAAGGGTGTTAGCAGTGAGGGTTTGTTGAGTGGATGAAGAGGTGACGGCGAGGGAGTTGTTCTGGTGGTTGGAGGTTGAGAGGATGACGATAGCGGAGGTGGTTGTTTTTGGAACAAATAGGGAGCTGTGAGAGAAGATGAAGCCGGTGCAGTTTGATGGTTGTTGTTGGAACAAAGAGGGAGCTGTGTATGGAAGGAGAATGATGAAGAGGAACTTTTGTTTTGTTTTCAATTTTTTAGATCTCCGCCTCTGTGTTTTTTTTTCTTTCGTGACATATCATATATATATATATATACAAATAATTCGGGTTTTACAATTTTTCAAAATACCTAAAACGCCCCTAATTATAAATTGAGCTATAAAGCCCAAAAGAGCAAAAATTAACTTATCCGAAAACAATTTCCTTTTGATTGTTGGAGACGAAAATTGGACATCTAAAAATTTCAAAAATGATATAAATTCGTACAATAAATTATCCAAAAAAATAAAATGAGCACATTAAAATAAACTACGGGTCTGAAAGATTAAATAAAAATTATCAAAATGTTTAAAATCGAAATAAAATGATAACAAAGAATACTCGGTTTTAAAACACTCCGAGTTAAACGAGACTAAAAATGTATCAAAAATTAGAGAGAACATTTATATGATCTACGACACGTAGATTCATAAAGCGGTGAGTAAAAGCGAAACTTGAAATATTTTCCCCACTAATTTTTGCCTGATGTCGAATTGCTTTTAAAAGTCAGTCTATAAAACCAAAATATCGATATCATCAACATATAAACAAAAACGATGCAAGAAATAAGTAGTAAGATAAAAATGTATGAAGTAAGATAACAAGTATTTTACAACTACGAAACGATGCAAATGTCGATTTAAATTGACTTTTGGTCAACTTAAATCCGACTGAATTATTCTGATGCGATGAATGAATGATTGTTTAATGACAATGGTCTAATGAAATCGTGTATAGATGAAAAAGTATGATGTGCTAATGCGGCTAAAAACTTAGGGTGAAATTTAGGGTGTGACAGCTGCCCCTATTTAATTACCTTTTAGCTTGATAACATGGATCAATGGCTGAAAGTAATTAAATACAAACAAAACTTGAATTTCGTCCTTGATGCAATGCGATGAAATTCGTGCCATGAATGTATGGATTTTACCGGAAATGAAAACTAAAAATAAACTACTGCTAGGACTAAATAAGATAAATTCGAAGAACTATCATCAGCGCATGGGTTAATGAAAACAATGGCGTCCTTGATCAATCGATCAATTGAAAGAACAAGAAATAAAGCCGACATTAACCGATTGGATCGGTGAAGGTAAACAAGCGAGAACCGACATCAACGTGTGGGTTAATGAAATTCGACACGCTTTCAATCAATGGATTGACAAAATAATGATTGACACTAATGCATGGATTAGTGAAAGTTGAAACAAAAGAACTATCATCAACACGTGGGCTAATGAAAGTAGACAACAAGAATAATCATCAACATGTGGGTTAATGAAAGTACACAAAGACTTTTAATCGATGGATTGACAAAATAAAAAGTGACACCAATCGTGGATCAATGAAAGTCAACCAACAAGTCCTAACATTAACACGTGGGTTAATGAAAGCAAAACAACATGAACTAACATCAACACGTGGGTCAATGAAAGTCGACAAAAAATTACAATCGGTGGATTGACAAAATAAAGACTAACATCAATATGGATTGACTAAAGTCAAAATAAAATTTTGAATCATTGGATTGACAAAATAAATACTAACACCAATACGTGGATTAATGAAAGTCTAAACAAAAACTTTCAATTAGTGGATTGACATAAATAAAGTGACATCAATGCGTGGATTGACGAATCGAAACAAAACTTTCAATTAGTGGATTGACAAAAATAAAGACGACATCAATCGTGGATTAATGAGAGTCAATCGGTGAAGCCTACATCAACGCTGGGTTAATGAAAGCGAGACAACAAGAAATTAACATCAACACGTTGGTTAGTGATTGACACGACATCTCAACCGTGGATTGAGCTCGAAAAGCAAGAAAGAAAGCCAACATTGACCCGATGGGTTGGTGAAGTTGAATGGAAAACTAATCTCAACGGTGGGTTGCTCGGATCTTGAAAAATAAATGATTAACTTCAACGGTGGGTTGATAAGAAATGAAAAGGTTATCCTCAACTAGTGGGTTAATTCAAATTGACAAGGAAATGATAAAATCAACGGTGGGTTGACCAAGGGTGATATGATAACAACTTCAATCTAGGGATTGACACATGTGAAATGATGCTTATGATGAGTGATCAATGCATGGAATGGTTTTTAGACGTGGCCAAAATTGAATTTTTGTATGATAGAGCTTGGTTTTCGATTGGAAAATGCCGAGCAAGGTTTTAAGCTTTTTGAATGTTTATGTAATGAGTGAATGCCCCATGAAGGGTATGCATGGTTTAATGCATGATTAATGAATGCATGCGTGTATGATTGAGAAATTTGATTTGAATGTTTGGATGAGTTCCCTAATTGATGGTCACAGGCAATTGAAATGAGAAAGAATTTTGAAGGTGGTCCTTTGGCAGGATATTGCAAGCATGACTTCCCGACAATTCTTGTGAGATCAGAAATTGCTGATGATTTGAATTGATATACTTGTGAGCATCTTTGAAGATGGATAGGTCTTGGCCTTGAGTGCCCAGAATCTTTGAGTTCTCGAAGATGTTTGGGTCGACAAAGTTGATCTTTGAAGATGACATGCCCCATGTTTGGAGCTGTGAAAATGGAATACCTCAATTGTGATCGACTCTTGAAGATATAAACGTCCACGGTGGGATAACTCGAAGATGCGATGAAATTCTTCAAGCTCTTTGAAATTCTCTTGATGTGAGGTGCTAAACTTGCGGAGTGAAATTGTCTTCTTACAATGGTAATTTTAATCGATGATTATGCAAAACTTTTGAGAGTAAATTATTTATTGAAATGAAATTGCTATAAACAAAAGATAAATCGACAAGGATGCAATAATAATTTGAAATTCAAGATGTGAAAAGAATGATGTGATAACGTGGTATCAACACCAATTAATTTAGCAAACAATGAGGAGTCAGGTTAGTGCAACCTTGCTTTAGTATGCTTTCAAAAGAGACCTTGCTTCAATTAGGTCTTTTGAAGGTTGTAACGTGGTATGGTTCACGGTTTATGAAACAAAGGATGGAAGGCTCAAATTTTGATTTGTACCCAACCCAATCTTCGTGACGTCCTCCAATTCCTACGTTCAGTTAACCGACAATTTCAACTTCTAAGAGGAATTGCAAATGACAACATGGTGTCTTGAGAACCAATGCCCTTTGAGGTGGAAATCACCTACTCTTCTTTGGAAGTAACACAAGCTTGCTTGTTTGTTGAGATCTTTGGTGATCTTTTTCTTCTCTTTTTTTTTTGTTTTTTTTTATTCTTCACTTTTGTGCTTGAACAACTCGTGTGACACTTGTTTGCTTGATATAAGAATTAGATACATGTGACTGCCATAATGATGGTTCTTGAGAAACAAACGTTGTAAGCTTTGAATTCTGCAATATTTCTTGACATTGTATGGAAGAATATTGTTGAACCTTTATGAAGGTATCTAGAATGATCCATGATAACATGATTCTCTTGGAAATCGAATCGTCGATTAGTTAAGCGAACTTCTACTGTCGAGTTAAGATTGAGGGTTTTGGTATATGCATAAAAGAAACTCCTACTTCTAGGCTCGAGAAGGGTTAGAGGATTATCTTCCTTATATCTCCATTGTATAGAGTTTGAAGCAATGTCATGTATCATCAGAAAAGTCTTATTTGAAAGCATACTTTTGCAAATTGGGTATTTGTTCATCATCATCCTCCCTCTAATGTTTGCTTAAACAAGAAAAAGTGAGGTGGAAGAAATATTGTTGTGTTTTTTTTTTTAATTTTTTTGAGTGATAGCAAGATAGTAAAAGCAAGAAAATAATATCATTAATTCAAAAGATGCAATGCTCATTTCATTAAAATTATGATAAAAGATAACAAAGTTCAAATGCAAACTAACAAATTAAAAACAATAAAATTGCAACATGAAATAATAAAAAGGGCCTAGTAACTATCAGCAGCAAGGATGAGTTTTCCCGTCGATAGCTGGATTTGGAGAGTCCCTTGTATCTTGGCGCTTATGGAAAGGATTGCGATCACTTGAGGGAGTCCATAAAGTGAGTACTTTCTTATCAATCGGATCTTGAACTTTTCCTTCAAAACCTTGCGGTCTTCAATTGAATGACTGCTACACCATTAAAATCACACTTGACATTTGGGTTATACCTGCGGGAAAATTTGATGTCTTAGGATGAGTAGGTATGGGTTCTTGCTGGGCCCACGACCAAGTATGCCTGATTGAGAGTAGGTCATTGGAAGTGGATCAATCTGACGAGCCTTATTACTGCTGTAGCAGGGGACTATTCTAATTTTGTTGTTGATTTTGATTACGAGGAGCATTATTGAGCATTTTATGGATAACTTGGCCTAGCATTTTGTTGTGCAATCAGGAAGCATTCGAGGAGGATCCCCATGTTTGTTGCTATGGAGGCATAGAAAAGTTGGGTTCTTTGGTATTGAGAAGTATCAATATCGAGTATGGATAACATGTCATGAATGGTGGTTCTTGAGCAATTGTAGGTTGGTAAGTTGTGGTGTCTCGAGATCCAACATTGCATTAGTTTCACCTTCTTTTTCTTTTGGAAGATTCGGGAACTTCTTAGCATTGTTGTTGTTAGATGATCCAGTGTATTGACAATTTTGCCATTCTTCAAACCTTGTTCAATTCTCTCACCAATGGTAACCAAATCGGCAAAGCCATGATATACTTCCAACCATTTCTCATAAAAGATTGGCTATAGTATCCATGAACATGCCCGTGAGTTCCTTTTGCTAAAGAAGGGTTGACTTGAGATGCTAGCTCTCTCCAACATTGAGCATACTCCTAAATGTTTGATTGTCTTTCATGGTCATAGTTTGCAGCTGTCTCTGATCAGTGCCATATCCAAGATTGAACTTGTATTGTTTCAAGAATGCTTCACCAAGTCCTTGTAGAGTTGATGTATTCTCTCTTTAGGCTCATATACCACTTTAGAAAGCTCCATCGAGACTATCACAGGAAGCAATAATAGCGGTTTGTCATTCTTTTCATGAGCGACCACTTTGCGAAAGTACATGGTCACATGATCTTTTGGACAAGTGAGTCCTGTACTTCTCGAATTAGGGGACTTTGAACTTTGCAAGCATAGTCAAGTAAGAAACCAAAGATTTGAGGTGTCAAAGCCAAAAATGTCATTTCCTTCCACACCTTCAACCTCTTCTCAATAGTATTGTACTTCTCTTTCACTTCTTCAACTTCATCATTTTGTACTTGATCGTCATTTTGGGAGCCATCAACTGGTATGTGAAGTGATTTCAAAAGGAACTTGAGGTATGGTGTGGATTATTGGTCGTTGTTCGGTGACCATAGGCATCTGAACATGCATTGTGATTTTCCTACTTCATGATTAATTTATTATTATGGAGAGTAGTTCTGCAGTAAAGTCAAAGCGGTGGTATACATTCTAAGTTTGTGGTGGTTCCACAGATGGTATTGACTTGGAGATGACGGTCCTTTGAAGTGGATCGGTTTAGCCATAATCACTTGCGTCATTACGTGAGCTGGTCATTCTAGAATTCAAGTCATCAATCTCCAACCTAAATTCAGCATTGCGTTGTTCTAGATTCTCCATTCTCAACTTGACAGCAGCTTTGGTTTTGTAGCGGTGTCGGGGAATCAGCTTGCTTTGTTAACTGAATGAATGGAAACAGGGAAATGAGTATCTGGATGGTAAAATGCATGTATGATGATGTAATAGAAAAAGCATGAGTACAAGAATGATATTTATGAGATGAGATGTCACATATACAATGAAATGCAACATAACGATAATAACAGGTTCACACATATGTGAAACAAGAATGGTACAGGTAAATGGGTAACTGGACAACCTAATTAGGTAGGTTTCCTAAGATCGGATGGCTCTAAGTTTTCTACCCATAACCTCATACAGATCGTACTAGGTTTTACTATGTTTCTTAGAGTCTCGGATCCCTTTTGACAAACATTATCATCGGCGAGGGACCTCGTGGTGATAACATTTCCAAAAGTATACTCCAAAGCGGCTCTTAATCGGATACTCAAAATATTGCATTTCACGATCGGTCCAAGTTTGGATATCTTAAAGAAAAACTTAGATTTATAGGCCATTTATCTAGAAATTGATGTCTTGCACTATCATGCGAACAACCTCCTTAAAACAACCAACTTTAAGCCGAAGTCTTTCTTTGATCCACAAGACATTGGAGTCGGGGTGTCATACCCCAAAATTTTCCCTCCTATTCCTCAAGACATTTCATACATCTATACTCAAGGATTCCTCAAGTTGATGAACAAACCCTCTCCTAGATAATCAACCCAAGCTAGGGTTTGGCAATTCTCAGGTTCAGATGGACTCCCAACATCTCCAATGGTCATCATGCCTCCTCATATGCTTCAAAGATTCTCCATGTCAAGTTTCAAGCCTCCAAGTCAAGTTTCCTCGGACAATTGCTCGGATGGTTGTTAAGGACCAAATAGTAGTTATTTTGTACATGATTTTGTGGTCCTAACAATGCCTTTTGATATAATTAGTAGTATTTATTCTAGTATTTGGTTTAATTAGGTCTTTATTTAGTTTTTGTTTATAATATATTATTTAACTTATTTTACTTTTAATTGTAGGTTTTTATTGATTAATTCTCCCAAGCTTGGATTCAAGGACACTTGAAGAGCTTTAGGGATGATTCTTTTTGAATATATTTTTGGATGAAGGAGCATGCTACAGTGTGGCCTCGGTAGCAGTTCGTATGAGCACGCTCAGCCAGCTCAAGGGCTTAGCGCGATGCAACAAAAGACGGAACCCATGCTTTCACCTTTTGGCCACTAACCCATCACTTCAGTGACTTTTGGCTTGTAAAAGTGTGGAACTTCACTTCATCATAATTATCTTTCATCTTTGTAAAAATTAGGGCATTGGATTTGTAAGAAAAACCATAGTTTTTCATATTGATTCTTCATGTTCATCATCTCTACCAACAATCTTGAGAGCAAAGTAACCATGGAAATGAGTGGCTAAGTTCTTTTTGTGTCAAGATTAGAGGTAGTTGATCTAACTAGTATGTATTTCTTTTAATCCATTTGTGTATGAACATGGTTGATGATTAATATAGTTGAATATCTTTGTTCTTCATCTTTATGCTTTGAGTCTTGCTTGGAAAAGAATACTTCAAAGTAGACCTAGGATATTCATCCACTAATTAACAAATGTTAGGGATAGATTTGTGTGTTAGTGTTTACAAATATTGAACTTAATGCTTATCATGTCAATAGTTGTAGTGAGGGATCATGCAAAGATTAACATGATAACATTCACAATCTTGGTGGGAAATCTACAAGATTGAGAGGATATGTATTTATAGAAATCATCTACTATGTTCATCACTTGATTAATTGAATGCATATGAAATTAGGTCAATGAAACTAATCTTGACATGCTTCCATAATTTGAAAACAATCTCAAAATCTCTTGAATCCAAACCATAACTCTCTTTTGAAAAAGATTAATTTAGTTACTTGTTTGGAAATTCATGTTACTAGTAGATTAGGAAACAAACCCTTTGGTTACTTTCATCTTAAAATACACTTTTCTATTGAAAGACTACAATATGCACCAATCCCTGTGGAATCGATAATTGAAAATACTTGTTCGCGGAAAAAACCTACAACAAAATGGCGCCGTTGCGAGGGATTGGCGTTTGATATTGCTAGTATAGCAATAGTTGTGTGTTTTAAGACATTTTTCTACTAATCTCCCTTTGTTTCTTTTGTGTGGCTAGACTTTTTCAGGAATTAGTTTATGCGAGGAAGTATTACGGCCGATCAACTCCTTTTCGGTCCCTAAATTGAAAGGACTGGGAAGACTTAATAGTAGTGCTAAAAGAAGGAAATAGCGAGCTAGGCAAAGGCAAGAAGAGGAGAAAGAGAAGAAACATCTACTTCTTCAACACCACCCGTGTTAGGAGAAGTCATCACTATGGCGAGAATCAACCACCACCACCACCACCACCGGGGGCCTTGTGTCAGCCCTCGTCACACCGCTCAATTTGCTCGACAAGCAAATGCAAGGGTCATGGAGATGAAGAGCGGGCTCTTCAACTTCTTTATGCAAGTCTATTTCATGGTCATGACCATGAAGATCCTTACACCTTACAAGTTCTATGAGATCGCGGGAGGCGGCAGGGAGACTCCGGAAGACCAAGAAGCAATACTTCAAAATCTTTCCTCATTCTCTAGTGGGAAGGCAAAAGATTGGTATCTAGACCAATTGCAAGAAACAATGACAAATTGGAATGTTTTGGAGGAAAATTCCTGAAAGATTTTCCCTCGATCACGTTTCATGGAGGCAA
>CM038793.1:44565220-44633389 GCA_021764765.1 Vicia sativa | reverse complement strand
GAAATTATCTTCAAAAAGAATCATCCTAAAAGCTCTTGAAGTACCCTTGAATCCAAGCTTGGGAGAATTGAATTAATAAATTCCTACAATTAAAAGAACTTCAAAGTCAAATAATATATATATTAAACAAAACTAGATAAAGAAACCTAATTAAATGAAAATACTAGAATAAATATACAAATTAAATACAAAGAACATTATTAAGGACCACAAAATAATATACAAAATAACTACAAATTGGTCCTTAACAACTCTCTAACTTACTTCTTTGTTTATTACTCAAACAAAAGTCAATAATAATCTTACAAAGCTAGAAGAACAAAAATGCAACATGCAAACTCACACAGAGTAATAGGATTGAACTACGACATACTAGACAAAAGCACACATCAAAAACTTCTTCTAAACACACATGGCCATGAATTAAGTTCTAAACCACAATATATCAAAACATATAACAAAATAAAAGATATATTTCACACTTGAATCACCTAATCATTTCTTTGCAAAATTCAAGAAGAACAAAATGCATATTCACAAAGGACTAAACACTCTCACTAATAATTATGCACATCCAGAATAATTCATGTATTCATGAAACAAGTTAAATGATAAAATGAAACAAAAGATCACTAAAGACTTTCAAAGGTTGTAACTTGGCTTAGGTTAGAAACAAAGGGATATTTAAGTACAAAGCCATTGAAGCGAATCGGGTAAAGGATATGAAAAGCATTTCACAACTAATTCCCATCTTATTATTCATGACCTCTTTTCTTTTTCACAGATCCTCTATTTTCTTTTCTTTTGTATCTTTTCATAAACAAATTTCTTTCTTCTTTTATTTTTCTTTTCTCTCTATTCTTTTCTTTCTTAGGATCATTGTGCATCAATTCCTGAGTTCTTTTGATCCACCTCCCCAACTTCATTTATATCAATCCTTTTTTATTCAAAACATGCTCTTGGTTAATTATAAAAAGGGTTGGTATTCTAAACAAGAAAATTTATAGAATGAATTATCATTGAATTTTCAAAAGATTATCAACAACTATTCGTGGCCTACTTAACAATTAGTTGATTTGATACATTCATCCTACAATACTACTTAAGCTCAAAGGGTTCACAAGGATTCGCTCTCTCACAGGTAATTGAAGCCCTTTTAGAATTCAGTAGTTTTCCTCGTAATGCTAAAAATTGCCTTGATGATTTCTTAGTTTCCAAGTTATCCCCGAACAAGTAAAGATTAAGCATGAATCACACGAGTTAACACAACTATTAGACACTCAATATTTGGTAAAAAATTGGAAACTTCTCACATATATGGTTTTATGTCCTAATAGTTGAGAATGTTAGACACAAAATTTTTTGTTACATGCCAAATATCTTGCATAAAGAACAAATATCTTAGACATGTTATGTTTCTACAAAGACGATTAAATGTACCTTCTTTGTAAGAATGAATCGAAATTTTATCATCACCACATCACTTTGGTGAAACTACGCTTATAACTTTGAAGAACCATTGAAAAATTCGGACAAACCACAAGAAGTACATTCAAAACGAAATAACTAGAATCTAAAAATAATAAATAGATAAAATAAAAAAGAAACTAAACTAAAATAAAAGACACCCCAAAATGATGTTTAAACTTAAAAAAAGTATTTAGGCTTCATTACAAAAATTAATTGGAATTACAAGCCAATCCCCAAGGTGGATGGCGACCAACAAAATCAAAGTTTAAACTAAAATGCAAAAATAAAATCTAGAACTAGAATCTTTAAGAAAGTAAAATAAAAGCGAGGAAATGAAAAGAAATCAATCGGTGGTCTAGAAATCGAATCTCCAATCGACCCAGTCGAGCCGAGCAGACGAACAACGAGCTCTCTTCCTGTCATCCCTCATCTCCACCTCCTCTCGGCCATTGGCTGAGCCAAACAACCGTATCTCTTTCTGGTACGCTCACCGTCGCAGTGAAATGGTTCACTCGGGCTCTCTAATCAACGAAGCAAAGGTGCTCCATACATAAACATAAATGCTCTACGATGGCGAGACCTACGCTGCTACATTCATTCTTCGATGGACTAGCTTGAGAAGTGCATTTCACCAGCCAAATACGGCTTCAGGCAGCCGGTATTATCGAGACCCTAAAAATAAATCACGATGTAATGATCATCGCAGCTCCATCAATGGTAAGTGTCCCTACGAGGAAAAGCCACCTTCGCTCTCTTGACAAACCAGCAATCAAGCGAGGATAAGTGAAACACACTTTATCGCTCCCCACAGAGGTATAACTTTCCGTAACCCTCTTGACTCATTAGCGTCGAGGCGGCCAAATCAATTTGCTCGCCTTCGAGCATGTAAGCAATCAAACATCGCGTCTCCATGGAGTATCGAAGATATGTGCTCCTAAGTTTGAATTGTATAAGTCACACACACATCATAACTTTCTGGCTAGTTTTGGTAGTCTGTTAATTTCAAAAGAAATTGTGAAGCCAAATTCGTTTTCATAAGAATGCCGGACAAACGAGCTTATTCTTGACGTAGTTGTCCATTACAACGATGCTCATAGTAGACATCGATTAGTCCCTACGAGGGCTGTCGATTGATGCCAGCTGTGATTCTTGGTATGAGAGAGAAGGAAAGCGGTTTTCCGAACAAGCCAGCAAACCCTAAACTCCATCCCTGGCCAGGAATAGCGCATAGAACTTCGCGAACAAAGCTCCACATTCACCTTTGTTTTGAGGTTACAAAACTTCCAACCCGTAATTATCGAGATGACATGAGGGGTGTGAGTACTGCTACTCATAGAGTACGATAGTGCGCTTTCGATCCGAGATATTTAACGCTCTTGAAACTCTTATGTAAACCTCACAGCAAGGCCAAAAACCATGACATTGAACGCAGCAATGAAAGGCAACCCAGAGAAGAAACTCTTTAGCCGCTTAGGTACCATCCCATTTCAACACAAAATCAGAAAAAGTAACACGAAATTGTATTATAATAAACACATAAGCAACCAAAGCAAACCAACCAACAAAGGCATTACAACTAATCAAAACACTAAAAACACAGTGAAAAATTTTCAAGTACCGCGAACATGGCCAGCGCTCTGCATTCGGCATTCAATTTTCTCCACAATAACGTCTAGCGGCAAAAAAAATAACATCACAGCACTTCTACAACACAAAAACATCCTAATCTAAGAAAATTCGAAAATTCCTAACCCTAGGTTTTCAAAATCTAACCTAAACACAATATAAGCGAAAGTGAAAAAAAAAACATAGAATACTTACTAGGATACGCCAGGGTATTTGACAAAGAAATTCCCAGAGGAGAGAATTTTGAAGATAAAAAAATAAAGAAAATAGGGAAAAATTTAAAAATAACCTAACCACATTTAAAACTAACTAGGCCCCATTTGGGCCTCCAATAAATTTTTCAAAATATTTTTTAAAAAAAAAAATCGAAGACAGCTTCAGCCTTGATCACTATCGCTTCCAGCGCGAAAATTTACCGAGATGGAAAGTCGCCTTGGCAGCGCAATGCGAAGTACGAAAATTTTAAAAACAACAAAATTAACAATGCAGGCAAGTGTAAATGAGTTCAAGGAAAATACCCCACAATATTTAGAATTGCCTCCCAACAGCGCTTTGTTTACGTCAGTAAACTTTCGGCAGTTCATGATGATCATTGATCATCAAAAAACCGGCTATCTTCACGGCTCACCTCTCCGTAGCGTACACGTTTCCGCCGTACCCATTCACCGTCCATTCTTTTGTTCGTGCAAGATCACCAAAACAATACACCATATTCGCCAACTTCTTTGATTAAAAGCGAACGGACCACTTTGTTTTGATTTTCCGAGAAAAACCTCATCCAAAATTGAACAAAAGAACCTTTTGTCCGGCCTAAATTCCTTGATCTTTATCTTCTTATCATGAGAAACCTTAACCTTTGCTTTATACCTCGGTTTGAATGGTACCTACACTCCACTATTTCTTCCGTGAACAAGTTGTATTTTAACTTTTCCCGCCAAGGATGGATCGAAATTCAAAGAAAGCCCACAATGCACATGCTCCATCTCTACGGAGGTGAAAATTTTACCATACACAACTACAACGAAGGGTTAGTCCGATGGGAGCTTTATAGCGGTTCGTCGCCTGCTTCATCTAATTTTCCATTAATCTTTTTAAAGAACCCGCATTTTTCAAAATCTTTCTCTATTAGACACCTACGCCCATTTGCCGAAGGGTGATAAATTAATCACACCTTAACACAAATTGTTTCAAAATTTTAACAATGCATACCATCGACCCACCATCACTAATGACTTTCCCCAAACACCGAAGCGAAAAAATGTTTCTTTTCAAAATTTGATAACATTTTGGCGTCGCCGCCTACCCGCTACGACACATAATCCACGACTACAAGAATATAACCATTTGCAAAAGATGGAAAAGGACCAACAAAATCAATCCCCAACAATCAAATACCTCCGCAACATATTGTTCAATGGCATTTCATCTCTTTTCTATCCCACCACTTCTTTGACATTTGTCACATGATTTAAGCGTGAACACCGCATCTTTGAATAAACAATAAAATCCCGATTGTAGGACTTTGGTGGCGTCCGCATTCCATTATAGTATCCCCCAAAGGGAATTGCAACAATGCCAAAGAATTTTTGGCCTCTTCATCACTCCGCACCTTAACGCCATCCATCACTACTCAACTAAAATAAATTCATCCCACACATATGCGCCGTATCGGCTAAAAATTTTCTCTTCTCATTCCAGTCAAATCTTAGGCATTAATCCAGCCTTGTAATTTGCCGTAGGCAAAACCACGGTCGCTCTTGGAATACAAATAACTTCTCAATTCTCGCCACCTCTTTTCCTTATCCGTGAATTTTTACGTTCACTAAAGCGAGACAAATGATCCGCTACCAAATTTTCGAACCTTTTTATCACGGACCTCGCCAATTCTTGCAAAAAGAATCCATCGAATTAGCCTTTGTTTAAGTCAGGTTTGGTAGCAAAATATTTTATGGCGAATGATCGTAAAACTACAACCTTGGAACCAATTAGGTAAGGGCGAAACTTTTCAATGCATATACAATTGCGAACAACTCTTTCGATTGTTGCATAGTTTATTTGAGCATCATTCAAAACTTTGCTCGCATAATGTATAGCATGGAAGATTTTATTCTTCCTTTGGCTATCGGCTCCGCGCATAATCACTAGCGTCACACATTAGTTCAAAATCAAGTTTCCAATTAGGCGTAGTGATTGTAGGTGCATTTATCAAATTCTCCTTTAATTTTCAAAGCTAACAAACAATCATTATCAAACAAGAAAAACTTATCTTTGTTGAAGCGGGTTGCTCGAAAGGTTTGGCTATTTTGGAGAAGTCCTTGATGAATCTTGATAGAATCCGCATGACCCAAAAAGCTCCGAATACCTTTAACATTGGTAGGTGGGGGAGCGTCTTGATAACATCAATTTTTGCTTTGTCAACCTCGATTCCTCTTGAAGATATCTTGTGGCCAAGGACAATTCCCTCAAGTCACCATAAAGTTACATTCTCGATTCAAGACCAAGTTGGTTTGCACACACCTCTTTGAGGCGGTGTCAAATTTTCAAACATAAATCAAATGAAGCTCCAAAAGCGGAAAAGTCATCCATAAATACTTCAATTGTCTTTTCAATCAAATCGGCGAATATAGCTTGCACCTTTGGAATGTTGCGGCGCATTGCACAAGCGAAAGGCATCGCCTATAAAGAAAATTCAAATGGACGTGTGAGCAGGCGATTTCATGATCTTCGGATTCAGCCGATATTTGATTATATCCCGAATAACCATCCAAGAAACAATAGTATTGTTGTCATGACCTTTCTAACATTTTGGTCCATGAGCGGAGAGGAAAATGATCTTTCTACGTCGCTTTGTTAAGCCTCACGATAATCAATACATTCTCCACCCGTCACTTTTCTTGTTTGCACGCTCATCCTTATCATTAGATACAACCATCAATCCTACTTTCTTAGGAACCACATGAGCCGGGCTCACCGCGTACTATCGAAATGGGTAAATCATCCCTTCAAGCACATCTTCACTACTTCCTTGCGAACTACCTCCTTCATCACCGGATTCAATCGCCCGTTGAGGTTGGGCTCTGCAGTTTGTACTCATCCTCCATCATAATGTTGCATACAATAGGCGGGCATGCCTTTCAAATCGGCTAAGACCCGACCAATCGCATTTTTGTTCGATTTCAAAACTTCAATTAAGCTCTCTCTCCTTTCTCCGACAATGTATTGCTAATGATTACGGGCTTTTACCTCCCTCCTCAGAAACACATACTTTAAGAGCGGTAGCTCTTTCAACTCAAGTTTTTATTCGTCATCTTTAAGATCTTTCTTAAACTTTCCTCTTCTTCCTCCCAAGGTGCATTTCCTTGAAATTTCCCTCCTTCCAAACACTCCTCAATATCAGACTATCATCATCATCATTCACTTCTTGAGTTGCTTCCTCGATAACGTCAATCTTAAAACAATCTTTCTTATCCATGGGATGCTTCATTTGCTTCAAAGATTAAAGCAAATCTCTTCATCTTGTACTCTCACCTTCATTAGGCCATCATCTATATCAATCATCATCCTTGCCGTCTTCATGAGCGGTCTTCGAGAATTAAGGTGCATCAACATCTTCCTCCATGTCTATGACTACAAAGTCCACGGAAAAAGATTTGTCCACTTTTTACCAACATCTAAAGCTCGCCGTGTGGGCCAAGTAATAGACTTGTCCGCTAATTGCAATATCATTTTCGTGGACTTTAATTCAATCTCCCCAATCTCTTCACAATGGATAATGGAATCAAGTTGATGCTTGACCCCCAAATCAATTAATCCTTTTCAGACATACACATCCCCAATATTAGCGGGCAAGTTACCGCCCCGGATCACTCTCTTTCTTGAATGGTGCGTTGAATTATTGCACTACAACTAGCATCCACCATTATGGTTTCTTGATCCGTTATACCTCTTCTTTTCGTCAAGATATCCTTCATGAATTTTGCATATTTGGGCATTTTCTCTAATGCTTCGGTAAATGGAATATTTATTTAATTGCTTGAAAATATCCATAAACCTAGCATAATGCTTTGCATCATCCTTTTTAGAGGAAGGTGAGGATATGGCAAACTTCTCAATGGATAAGTTACTTCCTTCTCTTTTCCCTTCTTCATTATTTTCTTTTCTCATCTATTTTCTCCTTTTCAACTACACCATTTTCCTTTTCATTTCAACTAACACCTCATTTTCAACTAAATCATCCTCCACATCAACATTATCATGTTTTCAACTTCATCCTCTTCATCTTTTCAACTACCTCTTCCTCCTATTTCTTCTTCATCCTTCTCCACTACTTTCTTTTTCTTTCAACTACCTTCCTTTGCCATCACAAACTCTACCACTTCTTGTTGTTATGGCTTTGCAATGCTCCTTAGGTTTGTTTGCGTAGTTAGGAAAATGATGTCGAAGCACTTTGTTTGGAAAGTTGCTTAGCTAGTTGTCAACTTGAGTTTCAAGTTCTTGATAGATGCCTCCGTGCTCTTTTGATTAGCCATTGAGGCTTGCATAAATTGAGCTAGAGTGTCTTGAATGTTGGAAGATCTCCTTGACTTTGAGGTTGGTTTTGTTGTTGGCCTTGAGTTTGTTGTTGACTTTGATTTTGATTTTGATTTTTGTGTTTGACATGGATTTTGCCTTCCTTGGTTATTGTTATCTTGCCTCCACCTCCTTGATAACCTTGATACCCCTGTTGGTAACCTTGGTTTTGATTTTGATAAAGGTAAGGAGCTCGTTGTTGGTACCCAGCCTTGGTTGGCCACATAGTTAGCTTCCTCATTCTCAGGAGGATAATCCGGTTTATGATCTCCTTTGCACAATTCACAACAAGCTATTTGGTGAGCTTGCTTATTTGATGCTCCTTGTAACTCCATGATTTGAGGGGTTTAGCCATTTGTTTTGTCAATTCTTGACTTGTTTATGAAACAATTTGTTTTCGCCAAAGTGCTTCATATTCGAACCAATTTCTAAACTCCGGTTTTCATTGCACCTCCTTGATCATGTTGAGTTTGATGATCATTCCTACCCATCTTCTCAATTATTTGGATTGCTTCATACGGTGTTTTGCCATCAAAGAACCTCCCGTGGCATCCAACAACAATTTGTGTTGAGGTTGGAGACCATTTCGGAAAATGTGGTGCTTCGTCAAAACCATGGCTCGGACGCTTCCTTAGCATAGACTTATATCTTTCCATACCCGATTCAAAGGCTCGTTTACTCATGCATACAGGATAGCGTCTTAGCCTCCATGAAGCGTGATTGAGGAAAAGAAAACTTTTTCAAAAGCGTTCAATTAGTCATTGTCTCTTGCAATTGATCAAGATACCAATCTTTTGCCTTCCCACTAGAGAATGAGGAAAAAGCCTTTGGAAATATTGCTCTTCTTGGTCTTCCGACACCCGCGCTCCAGCGATCTCGTGGGAACTTGTAAGGTGAGTGTAAGGGTCTTCATGGTGGCCATGAAATGGACTTGCATAGAGAAGTTGAAGCAACCCGTTTTCATTTCCATGACCCTTGCATTTGTATCGGGGCGGGCATTATGGCGAGGGCTATTATTTTACACGGCCCAGGTGGTGGTGGTGGTGGTGGTGGTTGATTCTCCTCCATAGTGGTGACTTCTCCAAACGGGTGTGTTGAAGAAGTGGATGCTTCTCCTCTTTCTCCTCTTTCTTGCCTTTGCCTAGCTTGTCTTTTTCTTCTAGCACTTTCTATTAAGTCTCTGCGTCCTTTCAATTTCGGGATCGAAAGGGTTGGTCGATAGGAATACTTCCCGCATAAACTAATTCTGAAAAGAGTCTAGCCACACAAAAGAAACAAAGAGATTAGTGAAAAGTCTTAAAACCACAACTATTGCTATCACAAACAACATCAAGCGTAATCCGACAGCGGCACCATTTTGTTGTAGGGATTTTTCCGTGAACAAAGTATTTTAAGTGCTCGTTCCACGAGGATTGGTGCATGTTATAGTCTTTCAATAGAAAAGTATGTTTTAAGATGATGTAACCAAAGGTTTGTTATCTACTCTACTAGAATCATAGGTTTCTAAACAACAACTAAATTAATTCTTTCAAAGAGTTATGGTTTGGATTAGAGAGTTTGAGATTGTTTTCAAGTTAAGAAGGCATGTCAAGATTAGTTTCATTGATCTAGTTTCATACATATTCATTTTAATCAAGTGATGAACATAATAGATGATTTCTACAAATACATATCCTCTCAATCTTGTAGATTTCCCACCAAGATTGTGAATGTTATCATATTAATCCTTGCATGATTCCTCACTACAACTATTAGCATGATAATCATTAAGTTCAATATTTTGTAAACTCTAACACACAAATCTATTCCTAGTATTTGTTTATGAGAGGATGAATATCCTAGGTCACTTTGAAATATTCTTTTCAAGCAAAACTCAAAGCATAAAGATGAAGAACAAAGATATTCAACTATATTAATCATCAACCATGTTCATACACAATGGATTAAAATAATTACATACTATAAAGATCAACTACCTCTAATCTTGACACAAAAGGAGCTTAGCTACTCATTTCCATGGTTGCCTTGCTCTCAAGATTGTTGGTAGAGATGATGAAAGGAAAAATCAAGAAAAGCTATGGTTTTCTTCCTAAACTTGCCCTAGATTTACAAAGATGAAAGATAATGATGGTCTATGTTTTCTTGCTTCCTTTACAAGCCAAAAGTCGGTGAAGTGATGGGTTGGTGGCTCAAAGGTGAAAGCATGGGCTGTCCTTTTCTGAATTTCGAGACAGCATGAAGCGCTCTCTCATGAACACCGCTGGTATGATACGTAACATGCTTCTTCTTCAAAATTATCTTCAAAGAATCATCCTAAAGCTCTTCAAGTACCCTTGAATCCAAGCTTGGGAGAATTAGTTAATAAATTCCTACAATTAAGAGTAACTAAAGTCAAATAATATATATATAAACAAAACTAGATAAAAACCTAATTAAAGCAAAATACTAGAATAAATATACAAATTAAATACAAAGACATTGTTAAGGACCACAAAATAATGTACAAAATAACTACAAATTGGTCATAACAACTCTTAACTTACTTCTTTGTTTGTCCTCAAACAAAAGTCAATAATCTTACAAAGCTAGAAGGAACAAAATGCAAGCATGCAAACTCACCTGAAGTAATGGTTCAAACTCGACATACCGGGCAAAAGCACACATCATCGCTTCTTCTAAACACAACATGGCCATGAATTAATTCTAAACACAATATATCAAAACATATAACAAAATAAAAGATATGTTCACACTTGAATCACCTAATCATTTCTTCAAAATTCAAGAAGAACAAAATGCATATTCTGAAAGGACTAAACACTCTCACTAATAATTATACATCGAGAATAATTCATGTGTTCATGAAACAAGTTAAATGATAAAATTGAAACAAAGATCGCTAAGGACTTTCAAGGTTGTAACTTGGCTTAGGTTAGAAACAAGGGATATTTAAGTACAAAGCCATTGAAACGAATCGGGTAAAGGATATGAAGAGCATTTCACAACTAATTCCCATCTTATTATTCATAACCTCTTTCTTTTTTCTACACAATGATCCTCTCTTTCTTTTCTTTTTCTTTTTGTATCTTTTCATAAACAAATTTCTTTCTTCTTTTATTTTTCTTTTCTCTATTCTTTTTCTTTCTTAGGATCATTGTGCCATCAATTCTAGGTTCTTTTGATCCACCTCCCCAACTTCATTTATATCAATCCTTTTTTATTCAAGAACATGCTCTTGGGTTAATTAACAAAAGGTTGGTATTCCTAACAAGAAAATTTATAGAATAAATTATCATTGAATTTTTCAAGATTATCAACAACTATTAAGTGGCCTACTTAACAATTAGTTGATTTGATACATTCATCCTACAAATACTACTTAAGCTCAAAAGGGTTCACAAGGATTACGCTCTCTCACGGGTAATTGGCCCTTTTTAGAATTAATTAGTTTTCCTCATAATGCACAAAATTGCCTTGATCATTTCTTAGTTTCCAAGTTATCCCAAACAAGTAAAGATTAAGCATGAATCACTGAGTTAACACAACTATTAGACACTCAATATTTGGTAAAAGTGGAAGCTTCTCACATATATGGTTTATGTCCTAATGATTGAATGTGAACACAAAATTTTTTGTACATGCCGAAATATCTTGCATAAAGAACAAATTTCATAGACATGTTATGTTTCTACAAGGCGATTAAATGTGTACCTTCTTTGTGGAATGAAAAGAATTTTATCATCACCATCACTTTGGTGAAACAAACTTACTAGCTTTGAAGAACCATTGAAGAATTCGGACAAACCACAAGAAGTACATTCAAGCGAAATAACTAGAATCTAAAAATAAAATAAAATAGAACAAAATAAAAAAACTAAACTAAAATAAAAAGACACCCCAAAATGGTGTTTAAACTTAAAAAGAAGTATTTAGGCTTCATGCCTACAAAAATTAATTTGGATTTACAAGCCAATCCCAAAATTGGATGGCAACCAACAAAATCAAAGTTTAAAACTAAAATGCAAAAATAAAATCTAGAACTAGAATCTTTGAAAGTAAAATAAGCGAAATGAAAAGAAATCAATCGATGGTCTAGAAATCGAATCTCAATCGACCGGTCGGAGCGAACGAAACGAGAACTCTCTTCACCATCATCCTCATCCCACCTCCTCCTCGGCATTTGGCCCGACCGGGCCAACAACATATCTCACGAGCTGCTCACCGTCACGAGAGTGAAATGGTTCACTCAAGGCTCTCTATCTGTAGAAACAAGGTGCTCCATGCTCTCACATAAACATAAATGCTCTCTGATGGCGAGATGCATCTGCATTCCATTCTTCGATGGACTAGCTTGAGGAAGTGTCGCATAGTACTGACTGGGCAGCGGTATTATCAAGGACCCTACAAAATCGATCACGGTAGTGATCATCAGCCTCCATCAATGGTGAGGTGTCCTACTACGAGGAAAAGCCCACCGCTCTCTTGAACCCTTGATCAAGCCGGGATAGTGAGAGCACACTTTATCGCTCCCCACGGAGGTATAACTCAGCGTAACCCTCTTGACTCATTGGCGTCGAGGCCAAAAATCAATTTGTTCCTCATCGAGCATGTAAGCAATCAAACATGTCGTCTCCATGGGTATCGAAGATGTGTGGCTCCTAGGTTTCAGATTGTATAGAGTCACACACATCATAACTACGGCGCTAGTTTTGGGAGTCTGTTGAATTTCAAAGGTTGACCAGCCCATCGTTTTCATAAGAATGCGGGACAAGCGAGCTTATTCTTGACATGTTGTAATCCTAATTACCACGAGCAGTGCTCATGGTAGACATCAGATTAGTCCTCTGGGGCTGTCGGTTGATGCCGACTGTGATTCTTTGAGTAAGAGAAGGAAGCGGTTTTCCTCGAACAAGCTGAAGCAAACCTAAACTCCATCCCTCGGCGGGATAGCATTAGCATAGAACTTCGCGAACAAGCTCCACATTCATCTTTGTTTGAGGTTACAAAGAACTTCCACCCGTAGTTATCCAGGATGACATGAGGGGTGTGGTAGTGCCACTTGCTCATGGAGGCTGATGGTGCGCTCGATCCAGGATGTTGCGCTCCTCGAGCTCTTTGTAGCGAGCCTCACGAGCGAGCCCAAGAATCGCCGCGGCATCGAGCAGCGGCGAGGCCGGAGGGCCCATGACCGAGGAAACTCTTTGTCGCTTAGGTGCCATCAAAATTTCAACACAAAATCAACGAGAAAAGTGACAAGGGTGTCCATTAGCAATAAACGCATAAGCGACCAAAGCAAACCAACACCAAGGCATTACAACTAATCGGAAACACTAAAAACACGGCGGAAGAATTTTCAAAATTACGGGACCATGGCCAGCAGCTCTCATTTCGAGAAAAATTCTTACGCGAAAGCAGAATTTTCTCCACAATAACGTCCTAGAAGCGTGAAAATAACATCCTATTACTTCTCTAACACAAAAACATCCTAAATCTAAGAAAATTCGAAAATTCCTAACCTAGGTTTTCAAAATCTAACCTAAACATGCAATGTAGAGCGAAATTGAGAAAAGAAAAACATAGAATACTTACTAGGATGCCTTGGGGATTGATTTGACAAAGAAATTCGCAAAGATTTGGAGATTTTGGTTGGGGATTTTGGGATTTTGAGAGGATGAAGAAAGATGAAGAAAATAGGGAAAAAGGGTTTAAAATAACCCTAACCTGTTTAAAACTAACTAGGCCACGATTTGGGCCTCAAAATCGATTTTTCAAAATATTTTTCAAAATCGATTTGGGCCCCCAATCTTGATGCTGCCTGCATGCATGCCAGCGTGCCTGCCAAGCATTTCGACCAGAATGCACGCACGCTGACATTTACGCCCAAGTACGCACACGAGCACGCACCTACCTATACTGCACTGCGGCGGCAGCGGTATGCATGCCAGCGTGCACACTTTGCACAAACATTTCTACCCATGCACTGCCGAGCACCTTTTCTACCTATGCACTGCACTGGCCGCATACGAGCCACTGTGCGCTGTCATCCACCCTATATATGTATAAAGCGCCAAAGTGACTCGATTTAAGTTTGTCCCTTTTCCAAAACTGCGTTACTATAAGGAAGAAGTCCATTTCTGTAAGGAAGGGTTAAAGAAGGGTAAGCAGCTAGAAGGGTTAGCTGCTTTACGAATTTTTTCAGCAATGGTTTTGGCAGGTGTTATTAACCGCACTGGTAGGATTCTTCGTCACAAGAGCACTACCGTGCATTTATTGGGACCTGTTCACCATAGCAAGCAATCATTACCTTGAATTTTTGAAGGATAAAGAAAGCAAATTTTTTAGAGAGTTCCACCCTGAAATCAAGGTTGATTTTAATTCAAATAATATTTTATTACAAATTTGGTTTGTTAATGAAGTTTTCATAACCTGATGACTTGATTTCTCCTGCATTGTAAAAAACAAGCAAGTGTTATAGAATTTTGCTAACTTCAAATTTATGTTAGGATGAGAAGCTCATCGAGATGGTTGAAGACTCAGTTTACTGTGACTATTGTGACCGATATATGACAAACCATCTCCTCATTCCCAGCCTAAAATTCCAATCGATTGTTGGAGTTGTCGGGAGAAATTATCGACATGGATGTGGAAATTTATGTCTAAAAAAGATGCAATTTGGAAAGGCATTCTTCAAGCTATGAAACAATTTCAACATTCATAATCCCAATCCAGGTAATGCCACTCACACACCAATCACGTCAGCTAGATCCAACATTGTGTAACGTACCACTCCCCACAATGCCAAGGCATGTAGGCAAATGGAAACATCAACCAACGCCGATTCTGCCGCGCTAGGCATGAAAATTCATAACTTTGAGCTGCACGCTTGGCGTGTTTGCACCTTGGCGTGCACGCCTAGCATGCTGCATTCCGCGAGCATGCATGCCCACGTGCCTGCCCGAAGCATTTCTACCAGTACGCCTGCCCAGCACGCTTTTCTACCTCGCGCACGCCGTATCGCTACCTGCACGCTTGCGTGCCCACATACATCCACCCTATATATGTATAAAAGCGACAAAGTGACCGGTTATGTTTTGTCCCGTTTTCCCAAGCCTGCGTTACTGTAAGGAAGAAGTTTATTTCTATAAGGAAGGGTTAAAGAAGGGTAAGCAACTAGAAGGGTTAGCTGCTTTACGAATCTTTTCAGCAATGGGTTTGGCAGTTGTTATTAACCGCACTGGAAAGATTCTTCGTCACAAGAGCACTACCGTGCATTTATTGGGAACTGTTCACCATAGCAAGCAATCATTACCTGGAACTTTTGAAGGATAAAGAAAGCAAATTTTTAGAGAGTTCCACCCTGAAATCAAGGTAGATTTTAATTCAAATAATATTTTATTACAAATTCAGTTTGTCAATGAAGTTTCTATAACCTGATGACTTGATTTCTCCTGCATTATAAAAAACAAGAAAATGTTATAGAATTTTGCTAACTTCAAATTTATGTCAGGAGGAGAAGCTCATCGATATGGTTGAAGACTCAGTTCACTGTGACTATCGTGACAGATATATAACAAACCATCTCCTCATTCTCAGCCAAAAATTCCAATCGATTGTTGGGTTGTCGGGAGAATTGTCGACATGGTTGTGGAAATTTATGTACGAAAAAGATGCATTTGGAAGGCATTTTTCAAGCTATAAACAGTTTCAACATTCATAATCCATATCCAGGTAATTCCACTCACACACCAATCACGTCAGTTAGATCCAACATTGTGTAATGTACCACTCCCCACAATGCCAAGGCATGTAGGCAAATGGAAGCATCAACCAGCGCCCGATTACGCGCGCTAGGCATGAAAATTCATAACTTTGGGCTGCGCCCAACCGCGCCTTCGTGCACCGCCATGCATGCAATGCCTCCCCAGCGTGCTTGCACGAGCGTGCACATCTAGCATACTGCCTACACAGCATGCATGCCCAAATAATGCTGCTGCCCAAGCATTTTGCCCAGCGTGCTGCCTGCCGAGCATTTCTACCCAATGCACTGCCCAAACACCTTTCATCTATGCTGCACTTGCGCTTTGCCGAATGCATGCGTATGCTTTGTCATCCACCCTAGATATGTATAAAATGCCTAAGTGACCCGATTTGGTTTGTCCGTTTTCCCAAACTGCGTTCTTGTGAGGAAGAAGTCCAGTTACGAGGAAGGGTTAAGAAAGTGGCGACTAGAAGGGTTAGCTGCTTTACGAATATTTTCAGCAATGGGTTTGGCAGTTGTTATAAACCGCACTGGAAGGATTCTTCTTCACAAGAGCACTACCGTGCATTTATTGGGAACTATTCACCATAGCAAGCAATCATTACCTGGAATTTTTGAAGGATAATGAAAGAAAATTATTTTGAGAGTTCCACCCTGAAATCAAGGTTGATTTTAATTCAAATAATATTTTATTACAAATTCAGTTTGTCAATGAAGTTTCCTTAACCTGATTACTTGATTTCTCCTGCATTATAAAAAATAAGAAAATGTTATAGAATTTTGCTAACTTCAAATTTTTGTCAGGAGGAGAAGCTCATCGATATGGTTGAAGACTCAGTTTACTGTGACTATCGTGATATATATATGACAAACCATCTCCTCATTCTCAGCAAAAAATTCCAATCGATTGTTGGAGTTGTCGGTAGAATTTATCAACATGGTTGTGGAGATTTATGTCTGAAAAAAATGCATTTTGGAAAGGCATTCTTCAAGCTATGAAACAGTTTCAACATTCATAATCTCAATCGGTAATGCCACTCACACCAATCGTGTCATTAGATCCAACATTGTGTAACGTCCACCTCAACAATGCCAAGGGATGTAGGCAAATGAAAGCATCAATAGCGTCGATTACGCGGCTAGGCATGAAAATACATAACTTTGAGCGCCTTCCCAAAGGCGCTCCATGCGCACGAAACTGCAATGCACGGCGTGCTTGCGTTCCAGCGTCGCTTAGCATGCCTACCGTGCAATCCGCGCAGGCATGCTTGCCAGCGTGCTGCTAAGCGTGCTGCCCAAACATTTACGCCCGAGCACGCTTTTACGCCTATGCACCTTTTGCCATGGCGCAGCGCTGCCAAGGCACGCCTGCTGCGCCTTTGTCATCCCCTATATGTATAAACATCCAAAGTGACCAGTTGGTTTTGTCCTGTTTTCCAGGGCTGCGTTTACGTAAGGAAGAAGTCCATTTTGTTAGGAAGGGTTAAAGAGGGTTAGTCCACTAGAAGGGTTAGCTACTTCTGAATGTTTTGACAATGGGTTTGGCGGGTTGTTTAACCGCCTGGAATGATTTTTCGTCACAAGAACACTACCGTGCATTTATTGGGCTATTCACCATAAGCAATCATTACGGAAATTTTGAAGGATAAAAAGCAAATTGTTTAGAGAATTCCACCACGAAATCAAGGTTGATTTTAAATCAAATAATATTTTATTACAAATTCGGTTTGTCATGAAGTTTCCATAACTTTGATGACTTGATTTCTCTGCATTATAAAAACAAGAAAATGTTATAAAATTTTGCTAGCTTCAATTTATGGGAGGAGAATCTCATCGATATGGTTGAAGACTCGGTTTATTGTGACTATCACGAGCGGATATATGACAAACCATCTCCTCATTCTCAACAAAAATTCCAATCGATTGTTGGGTTAGCGGGAGGAATTTATCGACATGGTTGTGAGATTATGTGAAAAAATGCAATTTGGAAGGCATTCTTCAAGCTATGAAAGCAGTTTCAACATTCATAATCCCAATCCGAGTAATGTCACTCACACCCATCCGCCCATAGATCCAACATTGTGTAGCGTACCACTCCCCATGATGCCAAGGCATGTAGGCAAATGGAAGCATCAACCAGCGGATTACGCGCTAGGCATGAAAATTTATAACTTTGGCTTTGCCCAAACGCCTCGTGCTTTCGTAAGCCTACCAAGCATGTAATGCGGCCAAACATGCTTGCACGCCCGAGCGTGCACCTATGCCTTCACCGCCAGGCATGCATGCCAAGCGTGCGTGCTGCTGGCATGCATGCCGGCGTGCTGCTACTGACATTCGATAAACCTACGCCCAAGCATTTCGCCCAAGTCTGCTGCCCAGGCTTTTCTACCTATGCTTGCTGCCAGCTGCATTTGTTTAATATACATGCCAGCGTGCACTGCTAACATTTCTACCCAGTCACCGCCCAAACTGCTTTTCTATATGCACGCTGCGTGCGTACAGCATCCACCACTATATATGTATAAAGCGCCAATGTGACTCGGTTTAAGTTTTGTCCCTTTTCCAAAGCTGCGTTACTATAAGGAAGAAGTCCATTTGTAAGGAAGGGGTTAAAGAAGATGGCGACTAGAAGGGTTAAATTTGCTTCACAATTTTTGACAATGGTTTTGGCGGTGTTATTAACGCCTTGGTAGGATTCTTCGTCACAAAACCTCTACAGTGCATTTATTGGGACACATTCACCATAGCAAGCAATCATTACCTTGAATTTTTGAAGGATAAAAGCAAATTTTTTGAGAGTTCCACCACGAAATCAGGTTGATTTTAATTCAAATAATATTTTATTACAAATTTGGTTTATTCTTGAAGTTTTCATAACTTTGATGACTTGATTTCTCTGCATTGTAAAAACAAGCAAGTGTTATAGAATTTTGCTAACTTCAAATTTATGTTAGGATGAAAGCTCATCGAGATGGTTGAAGACTGGATTTACTTTGACTATTGTGACGATATGTGACAAACCATCTCCTTATTCCCGACCCTAAAATTCAATCGATTGTTGGGTTGTCGGGAGAATTTATGGACATGGTTGTGGAAATTTATGTCTAAAAGATGCAATTTGGAAGGCATTCTTCAAGCTATGAAACAATTTCAACATTCATAATCCCATCCGGGTAATGCCACTCACACAATCCGTCGTTAGATCCAACATTGTAGCGTGCACCACTCCCCACAATGCCAAGGCATGTAGGCAAATGGAAACATCAACCAGCGCCCGATTACGCGCTAGGCATGAAAATTCATAACTGGTACTTGCCCAGGCGCCGCCCAGCGTGCTTGCACGCGAGCGTGCTGGCATACTGCGTTCACGGCATGCATGCCCAGCGTCACGCCTGCCCACATTTCTGCAATCGCTGCTGCCTAAGCACGCTTTTACCTATGCGCCGGCGCTTACACCTTTTCGCTTTGCGTGCCCATGCATCCACCCTATATATCTATAAAGCGCCAAGTGACCCGGTTATGTTTTGTCCATTTTCCCAAGCTGCGTTATTGTAAGGATGAAGTCCATTTCTATAAGGAAGGGTTAAAGAAGGGTAAGCATTTAGAAGGGTTAGGCGCTACGAATCTTTTAAACAATGGGTTTGGCGGTTGTTATTAACCGCCTGGAAAGATTCTTCGTCACAAGAGCACTCACGTGCATTTATTGGGAAGCATTCACCATAAACAATCATTACGGAATTTTTGAAGGATAAAAGCAAATTTTTAGAGTTCCACCACGAAATCAAGGTAGATTTTAATTCAAATAATATTTTATTACAAATTCGGTTTGTCAATGAAGTTTCCACAACACGATGACTTGATTTCTCACGCATTATAAAAACAAGAAAATGTTATAGAATTTTGCTAATTTCAAATTTATTTCAGGAGGAGAAGTTCATCGATATGGTTGAAGACTCAGTTTACTGTGACTATCGTGACAGATATATGACAAACCATCTCCTCATTCTCAGCCAAAAATTCCAATCGATTGTTGGAGTTGTCGGGAGAATTTATCAACATGGTTGTGGAGATATATGTCTGAAAAAGATGCATTTTGGAAAGGAATTTTTCAAGCTATGAAACAGTTTCAACATTCATAATCCATATCCAGGTAATGCCACTCGCACACCAATCACGTCAGCTAGATCCAACATTGTGTAACGTACCACTCCCCACAATGCCAAGGCGTGTAGGCAAATGGAAGCATCAACGGCCGATTACGCGCTAGGCATGAAAATTCATAACTTTGAGATGCACGCCCAACCTTGCTGCGTGCACCTGAAACATGCAATGCCTCCCCAGCGTGCACGCTTGACGTGCACGCCTAGCATGCTGCCTACGGGCATGCATGCCCAAATGTGCCTGCCTGCCCAAGCATTTTTGCGAGCGTGCACCGCACAAGCATTTCCGAGTCTTCACCTTGAGCACGCTTTTACGTCATGCACGCATGCCGCTTTGCCAGTGCTGCGTGCGCTTGTCATCGACCCTATGTATAAAGCGCCAAAGTGACCCGGTTTATGTTTTGTCCCGTTTTCCCAGCACTGCGTTCTTGGGAAGAAGTCCAGTGCAGCAAGGAAGGGTTAAAGAAGGGTTAGCGACTAGAAGGGTTAGGCGCTACGAATCTTTTCGACAATGGGTTTGGCGGTTGTTATGTATAGCGGAAGGATTCTTCTTCACAAAGAGCACTACCGTGCATTTATTGGGGGCTTTTCACCATAGCAAGCAATCATTACACGGAATTTTGAAGGATAAAGAAAGAAAATTATTTAGAGTTCCACCACGAAATCAAGGTTGATTTTAATTCAAATAATATTTATTACAAATTCGGTTTGTCAATGAAGTATCCATATGTTGCACCCAAAATTTGCCCTCTGTCGATTTATCACGGCTTGGCTTCACATTCATCGCATGCCGTCCATTAGGTCATTAACATTAGCAGGACATTCATCCATTGCATAGCATCATTTCGTTGTATTTAAATTGACCAAAGTTAGTTTAAATCGATATTTGCATCGTTTATAGTTATAAAATACCGATATTTCACTTCATTCATTTTATCTTCTTACCTATTTATTGTATCATTTTAAGTTGATTATATGATGATATCAATATTTCGATTTCTGAACAAAGCTGCTAAGCGATTTGACCGCATCTTGCGGAAAATTAGCGGAAAAATATTTCAAACTTTAGCCTCTAACTCAACTTTGAATCTCATTATCGTAGATCCTTGAAAATGTGATCTCTCTAATTTTTCGATACATTTTCAAAGTTTTGTTTTTAACCGTAAGTGTTTTAAAACCGGGTATTCTTCATTATTGCTTTATTTCAATTTTAATATATTTCGATAATTTTTCTTTAATCTTAGATACCCGTAATTTATTTTAATATGTTTATTTTATTTTTTTCGGATAATTTATTGTCCGAATTTTTATCATTTTAACAATTTTAGGTGTTCACTTTTTTATCTCTAAAAATCAAACAAAAATACTATTGGGCTTATTAATTTTTATCAATTTCATTTTTAGGCCCATTTTATGATTAAGGGTAATTTTGGCATTTGAAAAAAATTGCTAAACCCTAATTTATTGAGTATATATATGTGTTATAATTTACTGTTCAAGGAGGAGAAAAAACGTAAACACGAGGGAGAGGAACGAAATGAAAACGGCGGATCTGAGAAAAGAAATGGCTCCTTTTCATTATCTTCATCATCTCACTCTAAAAAACAACAACAATGTATCCTCTTCATCTTCCTCACTAGCCTAATCGTGACATCACTCCCTCTGTAACTCATTATCCTCCATAACCAACATCTCATACTACCTCTCATCAATTCAACCATTACACCTTCATCTTCGCTACTCATCAACCTCTGACCCTCTTCAAATGACCCCCACTGTAATCATCTTTACCAGCCCTCCATTTTTGCCATAAACAACAAACTCCCTTGCATCTCACCCTCTCGTCTTTCTCCGCTTCAATTTCCTCTCCGATCCATACTCCCAATCTCCAACCGTTGGTCCCCGTTTCTCCGTTATCATACCCTCGACATCTACGCCATGGAAACAAACTCGCCCGAACCCTCCTGTAACCTTCAATCACGAGGCGTAACCATATCGTCCCAACAACCTACACCTACATTCAGCTGACCTTCTACCTTCTTCCGTCTTTAACCACATAACTTCCATGAAAACCTCCATAAAACCAAAACTCACTTTGTGAACCTACACTCCATAATGCATAGCAACCTTGCCATTCCTTCAACCTTCCTCTCACCGTGTCACACCCACCGCTTTCCGCCGTTAACAATCACCGCTGCCATTCACCCTATTGCAACCTTTCAAAAACCCTGCATGCGTCTCTCTCTCACGCCCGACCTAACCATCATCTCTCCGGCCCGGCGACAACCGTCACTCTCATCGCTTTGTAGCTCCCTCTCAACCTGATCCTTACCCCCGCCGTTTCTTTCGTTATCTCCGCTATTGTCACTCACAACCCTCCACTCACGAAAACCCCAGTTCCTCCAATCGCCGCCGTCTCGCCTCTGTTTCGCATCTCTACGCCTCAGAACACCACCACCATTCTATAACTTTCATCGCCGCATATCATCTTGTTGTTCAACGTTCAATCCGCTTTCATCAACATCATAGTGTCGACTCTGTATCAGCAACCTTGTTCAATCGTATTCTCCAATCACTATCAACAATCGTCGGTAGCTTCTATTCGTACAAGCTTCGAGCATCCTAGGCTGACGGGTTCTTCTTCCTTCTGATTATTCCTCACAGCTCAACGTCACAAACTGTTCAGTAAGTGTTGACATCCTTTCATCTATGTGGATTGATTCGGTTATCTTATGATTTTGTTTTCTGAAAACGACTTTGAAACCTTGGTAATTTACATTAAAAGGATTAGTCAAATTTCTGTGTCAAGAGTATGTCTGATACATATAATAATGTATTGATGATCTGTTGTGCTGAAATATGGTTGTTGACTTTCTGAAAAGATTGGTTATGTTTGCATTTCTTCAGTTAGAATGTTTTGTTTATGACAAATTCCGCAAACATTCTGATGCTTGGTTAAGTTGTTGTTTGTGTTTAATCAAGGTCGAAGTATCAACGTCATTGTGTTATTGTTCTATTTTAATTCCGATTAGTCATGGTAGCGATGTTTAGTTTGAGGAAGGTTTGTTGTTTCCGCATTTATTTGCGTAGAAACTAACGAGAGAAACGTTGAGACACCGTGTTATTATGTTATTCTAATTTTGATTGAATTTGAGATGAGGATTCCATACTAGTCCGATGATGGTTTAACGTCTATTTTCGGCTTATCCGCGTAAGATTTAGAGGAACTATGGGCAACCCGATTGTTTCTATCTTTGCAATGTTCCTTTTGTTCAAAGAGATTTGGATACATTTCAAATTCGAATCTGATTTAATCGATAATGACACCACTTTTTGTTGATGTTTTATTGGTTGATTTTTTATTGTTTGTAATAGTCAAGGTTTGGTAGTTTCGATGAAGGTATAGTGATAATGTCGGCGTTTATTCGGCGTGTAAATCTTACCAGAAAATGATGGGATATTTATAGTGTACTCGATTATGTTCGATTGAAGTTGTGACGATTAATTTCTAGGTGGTTTTGGTAGTTTCAATGATGGTTTATTGTCAATGTCACATTTATTTGCGTAAGATTTAATCGAGAAACTATCGTGGGCAATATTGTTTCCTTTGCGTGAATTTGAGCAAGAAAAATCGTTTCATCTTGATTTAAATTGGTTGATTAGTTGCTGCGGTTATTGATAAGAGGCTAAGAACTTGATTTAATTCACTACTTTGTTCGTTCTTGATTCAATTTGAGATAACATGAGTTTATGCATACTTGTTATTTGGTTTTGATGGTCGGATATAAGTATCGTGCCGGTTTGTTTCGATACTTAAAACTTTCATGAGATCTTAGTTTCTAATTTCTTTTACCATGTACTTTCTTGATCCACAAAATACATGTATGTTTGATTTTGGTTTTCATTTAGCTCATTTCAATTCCTCATGTGATTACTAAATTTTGTTCTTTGGTTGATGCAAATTCTTAAATGGCTCATGTTTCATTCGATTTTAATTATAAGTCTTGTTTACTAACACATGTTCTAAGTATGCAATTTTGTCTCATTTATTTTTATCACACTATGCTACTAACCCATTTGTTTGTTGTGAAGGCATTCAAGAAAAGTCCGATCATCATTTCCTCTTAGCATATACACTTTTCTTCTTCCAATTACATTCTTATTATTGTTCCATTATTAATATCTAGTAATGTCATTTTATTTTGTAAATATAAAATACATAATATTTTGTTCTTATATTTAGTATGAAAATATACATATTATTTTATTCTTATAACTTTATTCATATCCATTTGTAAATAAAATCATATTGTAATTATTATTCTTGTGTTATGATTTGAAATGGAATTTAATTCAACCGAATGAATTTGAGCATAAATATATCCATTCTTCGCATAGTTTTGTTTGTATCTTGAATGATGTAGGAACCTTCATTTGGTATTCATCCGATGCATCAAGCTTTGTCCGATCTTGAAGACTACTTAAAGCGCATTGCAAGCTATTTAATTATGCAAATTAATTCGATTTGGTTGTATATATCCTTGTTCATGAACATGTACCCTTATTCCTTGTGTGTTACGATTCCGTCTAATTATGTGTTTATCATATTAGAACACATTGCCTCCTCTTGGGCTCCTCATCAAAGCGGGTAAACATACACATGCACACTGCACACATTTATAGTTTGGTCTGGGCTTTTCTACAATGACAACTATTCGATCGATTGTTCCATCGATCGTTTAGAATACTCTAGTGTCACGCTAGTCACTATTAGGAGCATACATAAAGCCACTTTGTATGGGCTCGCTTGTTTCCTAATCAAATTATTCTATCCACAATCAAACTCTTAAAACACTTTCAAAATCAAAATAATTAATTGAACTTGTTCTTTTAAAAATTAATTTTTCTACAAAAACAAAAAACATAGTGGTATGGTATTTAATTAAATTGTTAGAGGTTCGCCCGACAATTTAATTAAAATGTAAAGTATTTGGGCCATTAGAGGGTAACAATGACTTAAATACTTTATTCCATAACACTTAATAAAAGTGAACTTTGTTTCACCTCACTCTTTTCATAATAAAGATTTTGGATGAGAGATGATCGGTTGACCTCAATCACCAATCTCGAGTATTGAATCGTTAGAGGATATCCCAACGTTTTGGTACTTGTCATCCACAATTAAAATCAATCTAACCCATTCAAATCTTTTTGGCTCATATCACGATTATCAAAATAAAAACATTTCAATTAAAATCAATACAACCAATTCAAACATTTTCAACAAGAACTACGGAGTTTGACTTTCCATTGCGAGGGAATCGTAGGCCACCTTGATTTGAAACCGTGTCAAACTCAAAATAATAATAAACAAACCCTTTTTCTTATTTCATATTTATAACTTAGAAATTAGCGATTACACACAAAACACATTTTGAACTAAATGGGTCCCATCAATCGATGGGCGTAAGAGTGCTAATACCTTCCCCTGCGTAACCGACTCCACGAATCCATCCTTTTGCTCTTGTAGCCGCCTTATCCGATTTTTGTGGGTTTTATCTATATTTCCCGTTCTTTCTAGAACAAATAAAATTAGGTGGCGATTTCATTGTTTTTGAAAATCATTTAAATGATTTTTGAAAATCAAGTTAACTTCCCATAACTGATGACTTGATTTCTCTGCATTATAAAAATAAGAAAATGTTATAAATTTTGCTAACTTCAAATTTATGTCGGAGGAGCTCATCGATATGGTTGAAGACTCGGTTTTACGTGACAATCATGATATATATATGACAAACCATCTCCTCATTTCGACAAAAATTCCAATCGATTGTTGGGTTGCCGGAGAATTTATCAACATGGATGTGGAGATTTATGTGCGAAAAGATGCATTTTGGAAGGCATTCTTCAAGCTATAAACGGTTTCAACATTCATAATCTCAATCCGGGTAATACCACCACACACCAATCCGTCATTAGATCCAACATTGTGTAACGTACCACTCCAACAATGCCAAGGGATGTAGGCAAATGGAAGCATCAACCAACGCGTCGATTACGCGCTAGGCATGAAAATACATAACTTTGATTTGCCCAAGACTTCTGCCAGCATGCAATGCTGCCCAGTGTGCTTGCACCTTGGGCGTGCCTACCTATACTGCATTCACAAGCATGCATGCCCAGCGTGCTGCACGCGAGCATTTCTACCCAAGTACGCCCGAGCCTACTTTTCTACCTATGCACTGCTGTGGCAGCTTTGCTGAACTGCACTGCGTCTTTGTCATCCACCATATATGTATAAAGCGCCAAAGTACCCGGTTATGTTTTGTCCCGTTTTCCCAAACTGCGTTCTTTAAGGAAGAAGTCCATTTACGTAAGGAAGGGTTAAAGAAGGATGACTAGAAAAGTTAGGCGCTACGAATCTTTCGGCAATGGGTTTGGCGGTTGTTATTAACGCACTTAAAGAAGATTCGTCATCACAAGAGCACTACCGTGCATTTATTGGGAAGTGTTCACCATACCAAGCAATCATTACCTTGAATTTTTGAAGGATAAAGAAAGCAAATTTTTTAGAGAGTTCCACCCTGAAATCAAGGTAGATTTTAATTCAAATAATATTTTATTACAAATTCGGTATGTCAATGAAGTTTCCATAACCTGATGACTTGATTTCTCCTGCATTATAAAAAACAAGAAAATGTTATAGAATTTTGCTAACTTCAAATTTATGTCAGGAGGAGAAGTTCATCAATATGGTTGAAGACTCGGTTCTTGTGACTATCATAGCGGATATATGACAAACCATCTCCTCATTCTCGACCAAAATTCCAATCGATTGTTGGGTTATGGAGATTTATCGACATGGTTGTGGAGATTTATACGAAAAGATGCATTTTGAAGGCATTTTTCAAGCTGTAAACAGTTTCAACATTCATAATCCATATCCGGTAATGCCACTCACACAATCCGTCGGCTAGATCCAACATTGTGTAACGTACCACTCCCACAATGCCAGGGCATGTAGGAAAATGGAAGCATCAACCAACACCGATTCGGCCGCGCTAGGCATGAAAATTCAGAACTTTGGTGCGCTGACCACCTCCGTGCACGCTGAGCATGCAATGACTCCCCACGTGCTTGCACGCTGACGTGCGCCTAGCATGCTTGCCTGCACAAGCATGCATGCCCAAATGTGCTGCACGCGAGCATTTACGCCCCGTGCTTGCACGCTGAGCATTTCTACCAAAGTACGCCTTCCGAGCACGCTTTTCTTTCTATGTGCACTGCGTCGCTTTGTCTCCACCTATATATCTATAAACTGCCAAAGTGACCCAGATTTCAATTTTGTCCCGTTTTCCCAAGCCTGCGTTACTGTAAGGAAGAATTCCATTTCTATAAGGAAGGGTTAAAGAAGGGTTAGCAGCTAGAAGGGTTAGGCGCTACGAATCTTCGTGATGGGTTTGGCAATTATTATTGCCGCCTTTGGAAGGATTCTTCTTCAAAAGAGCACTACCGTGCATTTATTGGGAACTGTTCACCATAGCAAGCAATCATTACCTAAAAATTTTGAAAGATAAAGAAAGCAAATTTTTTAGAGAGTTCCACCCTGAAAGCAAGGTTGACTTTAATTCAAATAATATTTTATTACAAATTCGGTTTGTTAAAGAAGTTTCCATAACCTGATGACTTGATTTCTCCTGCATTATAAAAAACAAGAAAGTGTTATAGAATTTTGCTAACTTCAAATTTATGTCAGGATGAGAACCTCATCGAGATGGTTGAAGACTTCGGTTCTTGTGACTATCGTGACCGATATATGACAAACCATCTCCTCATTCTAAGCCTAAAATTCAATCGATTGTTGGGTTGTCGGAGAATTTATCGACATGGTTGTGGAAATTTATGTCTAAAAGATGCAATTTGGAAAGGTATTCTTCAAGCTATGAAGCGGTTTCAACATTCATAATCGATCCGTGTAATGCCACTCGCACACCAATCCGTCATTAGATCCAACATTGTTATGGCGTACCACCCCCGATGCCAAGGAATGTAGGCAAATGGAAACATCAACCAGCGCCCGATTACGCGTACTAGGCATGAAAATTCATAACTTTGAGTGCCTACCAAGGCGCTGCAAGCATGCAATGCACCTGGCGTGCTTGCCCCGGAAGCGCACTATCATACTGCCTTCACAAGCACGCACGCCCAAACATTTCTACCGTCGCACCGCCCGAGCTTGCTTTTCTACCTATGCCTGCTGCCGGGCTGCTGCGTGCTCTGTTTGTCCACCTATATGTGTATAAAGCGCCAAAGTGACCCGGTTTATGTTTTGTCCGTTTTCCCAGCTGCGTTCTTGTAAGAAAAGAAGTCCATTTTGTAAGGAAGGGTTAAAGAAGGGTAGCGACTAGAAGGGTTAGGCATTTCTGAATCTTTTCGACAATGGGTTTGGCGGTTGTTATTAACCTTGCGGAAAGATTCTTCATCACAAGAGCACTACGTGCATTTATTGAAACTATTCACCATAGCAACAATCATTACAGAATTTTTGAAGGATAAAGAAAGCAAATTTTTAGAGTTCCACCACGAAATCAAGGTAGATTTTAATTCAAATAATGTTTAATTACAAATTCGGTTTGTCAATGAAGTTTCCATAACGATGACTTGATTTCTCTGCATTATAAAAATAAGAAAATGTTATAGAATTTTGCTAACTTCAAATTTATGTACGGAGGAAGTTCATCGATATGGTTGAAGACTCGGTTTCACTGACTTCTGTGATTAACGATATATGACAAACCATCTCTCATTTCATCGAAAATTACCAATCGATTGTTGGGTTAGCCGGAGAATTTATCGACATGGTTGGAGATTTATGTCTCAAAAGATGCATTTTGGAAAGCATTTTTAAGCTGTATAAACGAGTTTCAACATTCATAATCCATATCCGGGTAATGCCACTCACACACCAATCCGTCGACTAGATCCAACATTGTGTAGCATACCCTCCCCATGCCAAGGCATGTAGGCAAATGGAAGCATCAACCAGCGCCCGATTCTGCGCGCTAGCATGAAAATTCATAACTTTGGTTGCTGCCCAAGGCGCCTCGTACGCGCCCAAGCATGCAATGCCTCCGAAACGTTGCACGCCCGGGCGTGCACCTAGCATGCACGCACCGCAGAGCATGCATGCTGTGCTGTGCACCACATGCATTTACGCCCAATGCACCGCCTGACATTTCTACCCATCGCCTTCGAGCACCTTTTCTTTCTATGCACTGCGGTACGTGCACTTTGCCCGAGTCTGCTGCGTCATGGTCTGTCCACCCTATATGTATAGCTGCTAAAGTAACCCAGTTTAAGTTTTGTCCCGTTTTCCCAAACTGCGTTCTTGTAAGGAAGAAATCCAATTACGTAAGGAAGGGTTAAAGAAGGGTTAAACGCTTTACGAATCTTTTCATTGATGGGTTTGGCGATTGTTATTAACCATAGCTGAGTATTCTTCTTCACAAGAGCACTACAGGTGCATTTATTGGGAAGCTGTTCACCATAGAAAGCAATCATTACCTAAAATTTTGAAAGATAAAGCAAATTTTTAGAGAGTTCCACCACGAAATCAAGGTTGACTTTAATTCAAATAATATTTTATTACAAATTCGGTTGTCAATGAAGTTTCTATAACCTGATGACTTGATTTCTTCTACATTATAAAAAACAAGAAAATGTTATAGAATTTTGCTAACTTTAAATTTATGTCAGGAGGAGAAGCTCATCGATATGGTTGAAGACTCATTTTACTGTGACTATCGTGACAGATATATGACAAACCATCTCCTCATTCTCAGCCAAAAATTCCAATCGATTGTTGGAGTTGTCGGGAGAATTTATCGAAATGGTTGTGGAGATTTATGTCTGAAAAAGATGCAAATTGGAAAGGCAATCTTCAAGCTATGAAACAGTTTCAACATTCATAATCCCAATCCAGGTAATGCCACTCACACACCAATCACGTCAGCTAGATCCAACATTGTGTAACGTACCACTCCCCACAATGCCAAGGCATGTAGGAAAATGGAAGCATCAACCAACGCCGATTCTGCCGCGCTAGGCATGAAAATTCATTACTGGTACATGCGCCCAAGCTGCCTCCGTCTTGCCAAACCGACCCAGCATGCAATGCACGGCCAAGCGTGTTTACTGCCCGGTAGTGCCTACCTAACATGCCTTCTGCGCATAGGCGTGCATGCCAGCGTCGCGTGCTGCTGGCTGCATGCCCAGCGTGCACCGCACTGCCCAGCATTTCGACCAAAGCACCGCACGCCCACATTTACGCCCAATGCGCCGCGAAACTGCTTTTCTACCTATGCTTGCCCTCTGGCGCGCATGCCACGACATCGTGCCCAGCGTGCTGCGCGGCATTTCTACCCAAGTCGTGCCCGAGCACGCTCTACCTGCTCTTGCACCCACTGTCGCTGCGCGCGCTGCGAGCACTGCGTGCGCTGTCTGTCCACCCTATATATGTATAAAGCGCCAAAGTGACTCGGTTTAAATTTTGTCCCTTTTCCCCAGCTGCGTTCTTGTAAGAAGTCCATTTACGTAAGGAAGGGTTAATGAAGATGCTGACTAGAAGGGTTAGCGACTTCGAATCTTTTCGGCAATGGTTTTGGCGGTGTTATTAACCGCCTTGGAAGGATTCTTCGTCACAAAGAGCACTACCGTGCATTTATTGGGAAGCTATTCACCGCAAGCAATCATTACCTTGATTTTGAAGGATAAAGAAAGCAAATTATTTAGAGTTCCACCACGATATCAAGGTTGATTTTAATTGAAATAATATTTTATTACAAATTCGGTTTGTCAATGAAGTTTCCATACGATGACTTGATTTCTCTGCATTATAAAAATAAGAAAATGTTATAGAATTTTGCTAACCAAATTTATGTCGGGGAGGAAGGTCATCGATATGGTTGAAGACTCGGTTCTTTGTGACTATCGTGGCGGATATATGACAAACCATCTCCTCGTTCTCGCCAAAAATACCAATCGATTGTTGGGTTGCCGGGAGAATTTATCGACATGGTTGTGAGATTTATGTCTTAAAAAGATGCAATTTGGAAAGGCATTCTTCATGCTATGAAACAGTTTCAACATTCATAATCCCAATCCTGGTAATGCCACTCACACACCAATCACGTCAGCTAGATCCAACATTGTGTAGCGTATCACTCCCCACATGTCAAGGCATGTAGGCAAATGAAAGCATCGACCAGCGCCGGATTACGCGCTAGGCATGAAAATTCATAACTTTGTGCTGCACAAGGCCTCCTTGCACCTGGCGTGCTTGCCGAGGCGTGTCGCCTAGCATGCACGCACATGCCTTCACCCCGGCGTGGTACGCACGCGGCACGCTTTTACGCCTATCACATCTGCGCCGCGAGGCTGCCCAACTTTGCCTGCGCTGTCTATCCCCCTATATGTATAAGCGCCAAGTGACCCATATTTCGTTTTGTCCCGTTTTCCTAAGCACTGCGTACGGCAGGAAGAAGTCCATTCTTGTAAAGGAAGGGTTAAAGAAGGGTTAGCGACTAGAAGGGTTAGGCGCTTTCACGAATCTTTTATGAATGGGTTTATAAGGTGTTATTAACCGTGTTCTTGCAGGAAAAACCTCATTAATGATATTTTAGGGATTTGGAAACTCAAGTGTCGTAACTCAAGTTCCAAGCTTATGATTGTCTTGCTTATCCCGCTGGCGGGAGCCCTATTTATATCTGTTTTCCATGGAGTTATCCTTCCTTTCCATAACTGCCTTGGCGCATTAACCGTGATTTGAAAGCAGGATGTTAACTGTTACAGCTTGTAATGATTCGCTCTGTAACGTCTCATAAAGACTCTTGGGACTCTTCATCTTCACAGCTTGATAACGTCTCCCTCTTCCCAAGCCTCTAACCCGGATTAATTGACGAGCTACATCCCGGGTTCGGGCCGACTTCATGCTCCTTCCCCGAGATACCTGTCGGATAAGGACCTCGATCCTTGAGCGAGACCCATCCGGATCACGAAAATGTTCCTTCGACATCCATCTACGGCTAAAGGAATTTATGCATGATCATAAGCCGCTTGGTCGCGCGGTTTTAAACCCTTTGAATCGTGTCGACCAAACAATTCAAAGCAAGTAAACCCTTAGCGATATGTATACTAGGAGCTTTTTAAAATATGGCACACTTCATATGCCTCCAAATAACGTCACCCATGTTCGAATGATTACCCTATAAATAGGGAAAGGCTAACTTTCGCCTTCTTTCCCTCCTTCTCATTATATCGCATTTATTAAGCTCTCAAGAAATCCTCTTTTCATATTTTCACAAAACCTCGCCTCACCTGCCGTCGGTTAACTGAAACCCTTTCTCGATTAACAGATCATCCACTCGGTATCCTCTTTTCTCTTTACATTACTTTTGTTTTAATCCAAACATGGTCACTATTAGGAATCACGATGATTTTGGTCACAAAATTCACTTAGGACGAGGAATGCAAAACTACTGTTTTAAGGAATGCATCGTGAGATGAGTGATGCTCGAGGAATGGCGAACTTAAAAGATTCTGAACGAGTTTACTGTGAGATTTTTACTTGGCGGTGATTACCACGACTCTTGAGTTCGATTGGTCGATAATGGAAACCAACAAACTAATCAAAGGAAGGCATGAGCTTTAAACAAAGCTTGATACGAGGCGTCGAAATCGGTACCTGCGTTCTCTCAGAATGTTTCGTTCTGAGGAGCAGAAAGCGTGATTTTAGAATCTTGTGAGTCTCGGGGCGTTTGCATGATCCGTCCAAGGAGTTGACTACGAATGGTTTTACTTTTATACGAGTCATCGAGGGTTTATTGGTTTCCTCTTTCGACTTTGGGGCCGACATTCTCAGACCATTAACGTCGCTCCTCGACTCCGTCCCAATACGGGGTTTTATCAGGAGTTTGAGTGATATGCGGACCTTATCAATAACCTCCACCATCGATGCATTCTTTTCCTTTTTGAGAGATAAGCTGAACGGAAGCTAGGTTGCCATCGTGCATCCAGAAAAGCTTCCTCCAGCCTACACTTGAAACTTTAAAGGCTACAAACGCTTTGTCAAGTAAGATGTGGGTCTCGGTGCCCCAGAGTTATTTATGGTCTTTGTGGGCATCACAAATTCCCTCTATCTTGGACTTCGACCACTTCCATCTCGGTTTTCGACTATGATAGCTGAGTGCTTGAGACCCTTTGCCTAGAATCTTGGACTCCTTGAGCCGATCGGGGTCAAGGAATTACTGCTGCCTCAGAGAAGTCACGACTTCCTAGGTAAGTTTTTCAACTATCTTTACTACTGCCCTTTTAACATGCTTAATTCCTTTGTTTTATTTTCTGAGACAAAATGGCCAGATATATCCGTTAAAGAAGCGAGAGAAGAAGCTAATAGCCTCGGCTCGCGGCTTCGGATGGGTGTGGCGGCCTCGAGACCAAGTCAACACATCCGGGATGGAAGTGCGTGTTACGAAGAAGAAAGAAAAGCCTCGGCCGAGATAATACTCTAGAGCTATCGTCATTCACTTCTCCACTAAAACGTTACATTGAGCCGAACGACCCCGAGCCTATCGAAAAAGTGAAGACTATCATAGGGAATGAAACAACTCGGTGATTAAGTTGTCTCAATTGCTAAAGGAGCGGTGACAATTCAACCAGAGCTCCACAGAGAGAATCGATTACGAGTCTGCGACTTTGATGGCCTCAAGTTTCATTATGACCATCTCAATGCTACTACAGCGTGAACAAAGCCTGGCACCTAGGCTCGGCGAATCACCAAACGATTGAGTTCGTGTCGATGAGGTGTGTACGTACTCACTTCGGATTTTATTCAATCTGGTGATAACATGGAGAAAGAAAAAAGACCGAGGCAGAGCAGAAGGTCAAAGATTAGCGACAACGAGCAATTCCTTTTCGATGCCAACAATGTACTCAAGAACAAACTCTTGGAAAACTGCTGATACCATCACAGATCTTGAGAAGAAGAACTCGGAAGCTAACAATAGGATAAAGGTTTTAGAAGGGCAGAGCTACGAACCGAGAGATTCAGCCGAGATGTCACCAAATTTCAAGACTACGAGAAGTCATACTCCGAGCTGAAAAGATGCATGAAGAAATCCAGATATGGGTATCTTTGGATGTCGGGGACTTGGCTTTCGGCAAGCCAAAGCTCGAATCAATTACACATCCGACATAGACACCTCGGAAGTTGATTTCTTCAAGACCATCGTAGATGGAAAGTTGAGTGAAGTCGGCGAAGATGATAAGCGAGGCCATAGTTAGCAAAGGACGCTAATGTGGATGCCAACTCTACAATTTTCTTTGCTTTTCAGTTTATGTTTTAAATTTACGTAATTAGTCATCCCTTTTGGTGAATGCATTTTGTACTCGAATATTAGCCTACTAAAACTATTTAATTATTTTGATGTTTTTGCTAATATATCGACTTCAATGCTCCTTGAATGCTTATTGCGTGCATAGTTGTGAACTTTTATGCTTTACTAGCCCCTCGAGCCATAGGGTGCGGCGAGCAATCTAATGGTTTTGAGATAACCACATAACAATCGTTCGCAACTCTAACATACACCTCCGAGTAACCACAGTTCAAGGCCTGGAGAAAGCTTTGGAAAGCGCTTGACAAAACACAATTAAGATTCTTAGCCTTATGTTTTGAAGGTTGTTAGAGTAGGAACAAAGCCTTTGAGGTTGAGCCTACATAGGGATGATCAGAGACGGATTGAGAAATGACCGAGGTTGACGAGAAGGTTGTTCAGTAGGAGCAGGCCTTTGAGGTTGAGCCTCTATAGGGATGATCCGAGGGCCAGTTGAGAGCCAACCGAGGTTGACACGAGGGTTCGAGCCTACATAGGGTGATTCAAGGGCGGATTGAGTGACGAGGTTGACAAAACTTTGTTCCAGTAGGAGCGAGCCTTTGAGGTTTAGAGCCTACTATAGGGATGATCGGAGGCAGTTGAGAGCTCAACGAGGTTGACGGAAGGTTGTTAGAGTAGGAACGAGCCTTTGAGTTGAGCCTCATAGGGATGATCGAGGCGGCAGTTGAGCCAATGAGAGTTGACGAAGGTTGTTCCAGTAGGAAGCAGAGCCTTTGAGTTCGAGCCTCTATAGGGATGATCAGGGGCGGTTGAGCAACCGAGGTTGACGAGGAAGGTTGTTTCAAGTAGGAACGAGGCCTTTTCGGAAGAGGGTTTCACGAAGTGATTGAGAGGCGATCAAGGGGCCAGGGCTCGGTGATGCATACCTAATAATTCCCGCATTTCTTTTTAAGGATCCGATCTTTGCAATACAATTTTATTTTATAGGTGCCTCATTAAAAACCATGGCCTTGCAAAGGGAAAAGAGTGCACCGTTTATTCTTACATTAAAATGCTTAACTAAAATAAAACTTAAGATTGGCAATGTTCCAATCCTCGGCAACATCAGGCATGTTTCCGACTTATAGGCTCGTTTTAACTCTCGAGGACCAACGGCCCCTCCCAATTGGGATCTAACACCCTTCTTGGTAGGATCGGTCACTTTTTAAGTACTAAATCTCAGGCAAGCCCGTTGCTTCACCGCCGAGTTAAACGTCTGGTCATTCTACTTCTGCGAGTCATTTCCACTGATATGGGTCGTGTCCCTTATCTCATCAAAAGATCGCCTCCTCGTTCAAAGCACAGCTTATTGGTCTCTTCTTCAAAGTTATCCGTCGCCAAGAGGTAAAACAACCTCATTTGGTATCATGGCGTCGGCTCAAAAACCATCACGAAGGAGTCTCTTGAGTCGATGGAATGAAGCTGTGGTGTGGTATGCCCACAATACTTCATACAAATATTGTGCCCACAGTCCCTTGGCGGAATCCAACTTCTTTTTATAGCATTTAATATTACCTTGTTAGGTGACTCGGCTGTCCATTTGCACTGGGGTGCTCTACGAGATATAAATTTGTTTTGAATTAAAGCTCCTTGCAAAACTCTGCCGAGGCACTTGCAAATTAAACTCCGTTATACGAGACAATGACTAAAAGTAACCGAACAGCAAATGATACTCCTCAATAAAAGCGCCGAACTCGATCAGCAAGAGATCCGAGATCACACCTCTGCCTCCACCAACTTAGTAAAATAGTCCACGGCTATAATAGAACGGTATCCGGGGCCCAGGAGCGGCCCTAAGATATCGACCCCGATAAAAGGCCACGGAGGCCAAAAGCAGCGTGTAGGAACTTCGAGAATGAGTGTGAATATGGAGCGAATGTTTGACACTTTGAGCATTGTGCTACGTATTCTAGACAATCCTTTGTTAAGTAGGCGATGTGCAAACCATAAGACCCATAGCTAAACTCTTCCTCTCCATGATTTCCATAAACCCCCTCATGAACCTCTTTCACCCTATTGATACATCCTTCTACGCCACTGGCAGCCAACATAGGGCTGCATGCACCCAGGCGGTCTGATTTCCGGACTCCACCACAAACCTGGATGAGATTTTCTTGATTGAGTTGGCCTTACTCCCGCATCGCGAGCAAGCGTATCTTAACTGCCGGATATGAATAATCGGACTCATCCACCGTCATCCTCTTCATGAATATCGAGGACTCTTCCTTCTCAACGCTAGAAACGAGGAAGCACCTCTATATGGCCAAACTTGTTTATCCGGACTCTTTAGATCTAGCGGCGGAGACGAGAAGATCATTTCGGTATTTTTTCTTCTCGGGCTACATGACATATTTCAAAGACCTCGAACCATGAGCTTAGTGAAACAACTTCTGCACATACTTGGCTAAAATAGGATCCTTTGCAGGCGATCCGTCCACCTTGCCAGACACCAGCGAGTCGATACGAACCAGCGGGTGAGTTACTCGAACCTCAGGCGACCTCGGACCCGGCCAGTGAGCTTCGTATGCACGATTGTTGCTTCGCGAAAACCAAAGCGCGGAGAATACTCAACACTATTCCTCCGAGGCCTTCCGGAGCACCCCTGCATGCCGCCCAAGATTAGACGAACCATCAGCCGAGAATCCATTTTGGTAGGGCCTCTCCCGGTGAAAGCAAACTCCACCATGAAGTCGGCCGGGGATTGGGATTTGATCTTTGATACGAGGGTAGGCGATCGTGCTAAAGCGGCTCCTGACCCGAACACCATCCTTAGGCGGATCGGCTTCTTGAATACACTTGATGGAAAATTGGTCTTCACAGGCGAGATGTCAGGAAATAATGTACGAGCCTCGTCGCGGTCGTCCACAGTGCAGTAGTAATCTCGATTTTACGGTATCGACTTACGCCCTTTCAATACTTTACTTACAAAATAAACCGGTCGCTCCCCTACGGTGTCTTGGAACATCAACAGGCCAGTACTTGAAGTCAGTTACGCCAGTATAGTACCGGCCTTGAACCTTCTTCAGTCTGATTATACCGGGCGTAGATAGTAGTATGACTTGGTTGAATGCCTCTTACATGCGCCTCATCCCTCGAACTTATTTTCTTATTGCGAGAAAAATGGATGGACTTGTCCTGCAGATAGGAAAAGCGAGACAACGGCGGTAAATGGCGATTAATTTGCTGTACTTCTAAATCGGAGGTCGGACTTCGTATATCGATGATGCTGACACTTGTCAGGGTTGGCCTCGATACGGTTGTAAACATAAAACCGAGAACTTATCGGCAGACCAGAAGGTACACTTGTCCGGGTTCGGTAGCGTATTGAATTTCCATCTTCTTTGCAAAGTCTCACGATGTTTATCATAATCTGCGCCGATGTGTTTTGATCACCGTATCATCGTACACCTCGATATTCGGAGCCAATCCAAAGAAGCGAACACCATATCCATCGACCTCGGTGGTGGCCGTTCTTAATGGATGGCATGACCCTTTAATAAAATTCTTGGATTCTGTCATGGGCGGTCTTTGATGCATCCGGCGGGTTCATCCGGTTTGATTGTACTCGAGATCGCATCAAAAGAAACTTCGAGCAGGAGGACGGTGATGATCGATGTCAATGTGAGGGAGTGGGGATCCTTGGGCATGCTTTGTTTGAGTCGTTAAGTCTGAACACATTCTCCACGCCATCTTCTTTTCACCATAACCACATTGGACGACAAGGTTGGAGTCTTACCTCAACAGCGAAACCGACTTTGCGACTTCCCTACCTCGGAAGACTTGTCCCTTTCTCCTATCTTCCGCTTCCTTTGTGAGGACGACCGGGGATCGATTGATAAATGGTGGCACATGATCTCGGGGTCTATACGGCATATCAAACGGTTTCCGGTCTAGATTACGCCTTAACACCGGACTATCTCGATCTCCTCACTGCTTTCAATTGGGTTCCCGGATGGGTGACTGCGGGAGTAGCGGTCCGATCTGAGCGTCCTTGATTTCCTCACGGGAGAGTCCATCCTCGCTTGACTTTCCCTCGGATCGATGTCCACCATGCCCGACTTCGTGTTTGGGGCCTGATGGACCGACTTCTTCTTGGCTTTCAAGCATCTTTATAGCACCGACGGGCCAAGCCACGGTCTCTGCGTCACGATCCCAGGCGTTCGTTCGGGGATGCTTCATGATCGGGGAACAATGTTGACGGGACCGTAAGGCGCGTTGAGCGGCTGACGCCCGATAATGATGTTGTGGGCGACGGTTGACCACCAAGCCTAACACGAGCAGGTTTGGCATTCTCTCCGTCCGAGAAGGTGGTAGCGGGGATGCGGAACCTACGCTGGCGGAGGAGAACCGGGGGTCCGCTAAGGGTAACAACTCATTCGGCTCAAAGCCCATTCCATGAATGCTTCTAGTAGGGACATCCAGCGGAACTTCCGGATCGATCGGCACTTTCGTGATCTCGGTTGTACCTCGATCACCATGGGATCATTTTCATGTGGCAAAACCTCTTTGGCGTCCTCACGAAAGTTATCCTCCGGGTTGAACCTTGAGGTTCGATCACGGAGTACGTGCGGGACCAGACGTACCTCTTCACAGGTGAACTAGTGGATCGCCTCATGAAACCTCCACGAAATAGTGTTGAGAGTTGTGGGGTTGATCTAGCCTCTTTCACCTCCTCGCGACCCTTTTCTTGGACACGGATCGAGGCCGGAGTCCCTCCTCGGGGCGAGTCGGCGTTGCCGTCCGCCAGGATCTTCCTTCCGTGGGTTGGCGGGTTGCCTCTTTGCCAACTTTTCAATCTCTCCGTAGTATGCAAGATTACGTGGTATGTCCCTAGAGACGATGAAACTCTCACCATGCTCGGGTTGGGCTCCCGAGCGTGTGTGATCCAGCACTGCGCTCCAGGCACGGTAAGCGGTTTCAAATGATTAATATCGCGGAGGATATCTTCCCTACGGCATTAGGGGTGTAGAGCGTCTCCACGGGACGGGAAGGCCAGCGGGCGTGGTGCGACGCCTATCCGGGTTCGTTCACGGTGGTGGCAATATCTGGTTGGGCGGCGCTCGTCTCGTCCGACCCGTCATAGATCTCGCGACACGTTTCTCCATGTTGCTCTCTTCCCCTTCCGCATGCTCGGCCGGGATAATGATCTGTCCGTACTCTTGGGACTTTTGGGCTAAAGACTCATTGGTAGTAGGCTTTAAGGCCATCTTTGGAATCTTGACCACAAATATCTCTGATTGGGGTGTGAGACTTTTATCGTTTCCTCGTTGAACCTAGGCAGGTCCGTAGTGACTCGGAAGGGGGCGCTTCACATTGAAGAGTGAGTTGTTAGCGACTTGCGATGGCGATTAGCAGGCTAACTGATGATCTTCGGTTGAAATCTTGATGGCTCACCACGGATAGCGGGGAAGCCCCGTATACGGTAATGAGGGACTCTCTAAAGATGCAGGCCATCGATTTGCGCCAAGGGGATCGGTTGTGATAAAGGCGCCATTGTGTTGTTAACCATGATGATATGTTCTTAGGGATCGACTTATCATACCATGCCCGTATGGGGCGGAAATTCTGCGGAGCGGCATCCTCGGTTGCACGGGACAAAGGTTTGCGACTCCGGATAACTGTTTAACTCTTCATCGTCAAACTTTTCGGTTTGAAGGGCGGGTTGTCTGAAGAGTTTCGTTATCTTTGGACGGTCATCGATCATGGCCAGCAATTGAGTTAGATCCGATTGGATCCGTTGGTTGAAGGACATCATTTGTTAGTATGTGTTTATGCGTGTGTGGCACGGGATTGATTTCAAGGGGTTGGCGTGGGCGTAAATCTTGCGGGGAAAAACCTCGTTAATGATATTTTGGGGATTTGGAAACTCAGGTCATGCTTCTCAAGTTCAAACTTATGATTGTCTTGCTTATCCATTTGGCGGAAGCCTATTTATGTTGTTCTTCCATGGGTTATCCTTCCCTTCCATAGCGCCTTGGTGCATTAACCATGATTTGAAAGTAGGAGTTAGTGATTCGACATGATGATTCACTACTTGTGCGTCTCATAAAGACTCTTGGGACTCTTCATCTTAGAAGCGATGGCGTCTACCTCTTTGACCTCTACGGGATTAACTTGGGCTACATCCGGGTTCGGGCCGACTTCATGCTCGCTTCAGGATACATGTCGGATAAGGACCTCGATCCTGAGCCAGGACCCATCCGGGATCCTTTGAAATGTTCCTTCGACATCCATCTCGGCTAAAGATTTATGCATGATCAAACCGCCTTTGGAAGGATTCTTCATGAGAAGAGCACTGCATTTATTTGGGCTGTTCACCATAGCAAATGATCATTACAGGAATTTTTGAGGGATAAAAGAAATAAATTTTTAGAGTTCCACCACGAGAATCAAGGTTGATTTTAATTCGAATAATATTTTATTACAAATTCGGTTTGTCGATGGGTTTCCATGATGACTTGATTTCTCTTGCATTATAAAAAATAAGAAAATGTTATAGGATTTTGCTAACATCAAATTTATGTCGGGAGGAGCTCATCGATATGGTTGAAGACTCGAGTTCTTTGTGACTATCGTGACGATATATGACAAACCATCTCCTCACTCTCGGCCAAAATTCAATCGATTGTTGGGGTTATCGGGAGAATTATCGACATGGTGGTGGAAGTTATATCGAAAAGATGCAATTTGGAAAGGCATTCTTGAAGCTATGAAAGCAGTTTCAACATTCATAATCGATCCTGGTAATGCCACTCACACACCAATCCGTCATTAGATCCAACATTGTGTAGCGTACCACTCCCGCAATGCCAAGGCATGTGGCCAAGGAAGCATCAACCAATGCCCGATTACTGCGCGCTAGGCATGAAAATTCATAATTTTGGTACACTGCCGGGACTACCTCGTGTACGCCCCGGTGCGCCGCGGCGTGTACGCCTAGGATGCTGCTGCACATGCCTTCTGCCAAAGCATTTCAGCCCGTGCGTGTCACTTTTACGAAACGTTTACGCTGATCACGCTTGCCCGAGCCTACTTTTACGCCTATGCACGCTGCGCTTGTTTGTCCCTCACTATGTATAATAAGCGCCAAGTGACCCAGTTCGTTTTGTCACGTTTTCCCAAACTGCATTCTGTGGGAAAAAGTCCATTTACGTTAGCAAAGGGTTAAAGAAGGGTTAGCGACTAGAAGGTTTAGGCGCTACGAATCTTTTCATCCATGGGTTTGGCGGGTGTTATTAACATAACTTTGGAAGGATTCTTCGTCACAAGAGCACTACCGTGCATTTATTGGGAAGCTATTCACCATAGCAAGCAATCATTACCGGAATTTTTCAAGGATAAAGCAAATTTTTAGAGTTCCACCACAGAAATCAAGGTTGATTTTAATTCAAATAATATTTTATTACAAATTCGGTTTGTCAATGAGTTTCTATAACACGATGACTTGGTTTCTCTGCATTATAAAAACAAGAAAATGTTATAGAATTTTGCTAATTTCAAATTTATGTAAGGAGGAGAAGCTCATCGATATGGTGAAGACTTCGATTCTGTGACTATCATAGCGGATATATGACAAACCATCTCCTTATTCTCAACCAAAATTCAATCGATTGTTGGGTTATCGGGAGAATAAATCGACATGGTTGTGAAATTTATGTGCGAAAAAGATGCAATTTGGAAAGGCATTCTTCAAGCTTATAAACAGTTTCAACATTCATAATCCCATCCGGGTAATACCACTCGGACACCAATCCGTCGGCTAGATCCAACATTGTGTTAGCGTACCACTCCAGGCAATGCCAAGGCATGTAGGCAAATGGAAGCTTATCGACCAGCGCGATTCGCGCTAGGCATGAAAATTCATAACTTTGAGCACACGCCCAGGCGCCTCTGAGCTTGCCGAGCTTGCCCAAGCATGCAATGCGCCCAAAGCGTGCTTGCACGCTAACATGCTTTCACGCACATGCACCTTGGCGTGCTTGCACGCACTAGCATGCTTTCACACTTGCACACTGCACCTGCACAGCATGCCAAAATCGCACGCCCAACATTTACGCCCACTACTGCACCGCGGCACCTTTTCTACCTATGCTTGCGCCACGTCGCCTCCCGAACTGCTGCACTGCGCCAGAGATAACACGAATTTATATAACATTTTTGGCGTAATTTTCATAGACAATGTTACTATTTTATTTAATTATATTACTTTATTTTGTATTATGTTGGTATTTCTTTTGTTTGGTATTTGTATTAAATAAAGATAAATCAAGCAAAAGAAGTAAAATCGAGGAAAAATTGGATTAAAAGCAAAGAAATGAAGCAAAGGGTGATATACAAAAATGAGGGTTAAGAAAACAATTATACCAAGAGACTAAGCCCGGCAGCGGGCCCATGAAACAAGTCCGGCCGCGAAAGCCACTTGCCACGTGGGCGAGGCAGCGATCTCGGCATACCTACTCCCATTAGGCCGCCTCCCATGCAATGGGGTCCACCACTTTTCCGAGAGGTTGAGGCGCGTCTCCATTCCAAACCCTATTTTGAGGCGTCAGCCTCCTCCTTTTAAGCACTATTTTCTCTCCACGTTCACACCTTGAATCGGAGTTGAGGAATGGGAGATTACCAAGTGAATCTATAAATACAAGTTCAAGTCTCAGTCGGTCGGCAGTTTCACCAGAACAACGGTTTTCTTTATTTAGCAATTTTATTTCGGTTTGTACTTTGAATTTATTTTACGTTTTCAATTTCTTTGTTTAGATTTTATTTGAGTTTTCAACGATCTAATCTTCACGTTAGATCTAGTGCTTTTTATTCCTTGTTTATCTTCTTCTTTCAAATTCAAAAGTCTCGCGAGATCTAACCGACTTGTGGTGGAGTGCTCGCTTATTCGAAGAACAAGATTATTTCCGATGTTCTTAATTTGGGTTTAATTTAATTATTTTATTTTATTTAATTTATTCTTTATCGATATTATTTATTTGATTTGGAAATGTTTAAATATATTAAACCATATTATTTATGCATATACGAATTAATTAATATAATAAAGCTAAGTCTTTTGATATTGGTATGTAAATTAATCGAACCAAAGGAATCAAAATAAAGCGGCATAATGTTACGTTGTTAAAAATATTCTTCGACTTTGATATCTAATTTAATTTATTAAAGGTTTAGAAACCAGCAGGCGAAAGTTTGAGGTTAATAAAATGGACTAAGGTTAGAAACCAACAGGCGACAATTTGAGGTTTAGAACGGATAGTGGATACTAGGTATTAATTTTAAAATGCGACAGAAGCGTTTTAAAAGAGATTAAACTTTATTTATTTTCAAAAGTGTTTTTTAAATTAATGGAGAGAAGCATACGTTAGGATTTAATTGCATGATCCGATTCAACGAGGACGAGTTTGAGATATGATTTTTAGATGAATATTGTTTTTTGAAATAGGTTTTTATTGACTTGAGTAACACGTCGGTGGAAATTCGGATCCATTAGGTTAGACAAATTACATCTTGATATCATTTATTTATTATATTTTCCTTAACCAAAAATCTTAAAGAATTATTACGCCTTAGGCGTATCACAGTAACCAGATAACAATAGATCGATTTATAGTCTCTTGTGGGTTCGATATCTTTTAAAACTTCTGCGATAGAATGTGCATTGCGGTCTGGCGATTAATAGACGATAAAGTCGCGATCAAGTTTTAGGCGCCGTTCGCGAAACTATTTAAGTCGATATTGTAACTACGGTGTTACACCTTATAGACTAAGGCACATTTTACCTTTACTACCATGTATGAAATTTTTCCTATGCCCATTATCGATTATTATGAGGAACCACGAGAATCCCATAGTCAGGCCTTGAAATGCGATGGAAAACTAATGCTTCACAAACCTACTCTTACCCAACTACCTCCAAAACTACCATCCCATATTTTGAGGAACCAAAAAACTTATAATTTCAATGAAACTTTTCCTCGACCAATTCTTCCTACAATTATCACACCCAATATTTTGAAGAATCACAAAACCATATAATCGATCTCAAAATATTAATGGAAGATTTTAATGAATCACGTAGGATGATAGAGCGCTTTGAAACACAAAAAGACTTTAACTTACTTTCAAGACTACGAGAAGAATGCAAGATTTTAATTTGAAACATCAATGGAGGATTACGATGAGATGATAATTAACTCTAGGTTAGAGTCATGATTGAACACTTTATAGAGCCCAAACTATCAAATTGAAGAACCACGAAAACAAAGTCTTCAAAATAATGAAACCCTTAGCCACTAACTATTATGGTTTGAATCCTCGCGTCTCACGGTATGGCGTTAGAGACTCAATCTCCCAACTCGAACAAAACCTTCTAGGACCTCTACACGAGGAAGATGTGGATGTTTAAACAACCATTATGGAAAAACTACTTGGAAATATAAAAGCGATGATGAGTTTGAGGAGAATGATATTGTGGCGAGGAAAGTTACGGAGAAAATAGGGAGGTTGATGAAAATCCATCAACCTTATTTCAAAGAGGAGGTTGTAAAGGGTAGAAAAAAAGCATGTTGTAATCACGAATCACTACATCCCTTGATTCCCTTCCGAAAATTTTATGGAAACTCAGTGAACTCCCGATCTAAAGCGTCGTTGCGGTATTGAAAAATATCCATACTAATTCACCATCATTTGAAGTCTTACCTAAAAGCGAAAATTAGAGGACCATAAAATTAGGGATATAATTCTGTTAAGAGGGTAAGGTTAACTTATGAGGTGACGGATGAAATCACTAAGCAGAATTGAAAAACTTATAGGATAAATCGAACCACTACCAAAATTTCGAAAGAATAACCCGCCCTCTGACGTAAGAAAAGAAAAGGTGAGGATATGTGAGATGGCTTGATAAGTGGCCATGGAAAATCAACGAATAGTCATTCTAATTTCTAATTTTAAATTTTTCTTTTTCGTATTTTCAATTTTTCTATTTTATGTTAAATTTTAAATTTTATCCGGTTATCGGTTGCACCACTTCCATCGATGCGTTTGAACTACTTTAAATCTAGATAATTATATTCAATTAAATAATGCGCATTAATATTTATATAATAATTGAATATTCTAATTATCGTATTCTTCATTAATATACGAATCAATACTTTAATATTTATTATATTCATTATAAGACACTATATATATTAGTAATATATATATATATATATATATATATATATATATATATATATATATATATATTAATTAAAATTCTGATTTAACTATATATATATATATATATATATATATATATATATACAAAATAAATGTAGCATGTGATGAATAGCTTCTCTCCTAGTCACTTGTCCCGTCCCTCTAGTCACGCGCATTTCTCCTTTGAAGTGCTTTGTGTTAAGATTAGGTGCCACCGCATGCTACCTTGGGAGCAGACGCCTCAATGTCCCCACACATTGATGAGATAGTACGCCTCGATTTTTCCCTCGCCGCAGCGTGTTTATGGAGGCCTTGTCGATCGTCTCTTCTTTTTCGAGGGCGATTACCTCGAGCATACTTGCCTCGTGCGGTACTGCGGTCTCCACAGTCATTAACTTGTCTTGTATTTTCGTTTTCCATTCGGCCTTATTCAATTCAATTCAACACCGCACTTTTCATTCAAATGATATTCTTTCACTTCCCACCATTAATCCCCATTCAAATTTTCTCTCTCATTTTCCAACACCTACTTATTATAATTTATCACTCTTAACTCTCACTTCACTATAAATACCCATTATCATTCCTTCTCGTTTCACAACATCTTCTAACCATCTCTCATATTTTTTCTCATGACCATATTTCTACCATTTCTCTTCTTGAATCCACACCCGTCTATGGCTCCACGAAACAACCAGCGACAAGTTAAACGGACCGACCACCACCGACCTATCCAATATTATTTTAGAGATAAGCGGCCAATGACAACGTAAAATATCTCAAATTCTATACCGTTCGTCGTTCCTACAAAATATGTAGTTCGGTGTTTGGAAACCTTAGGAATGATGATAGCATCCTCTTCATGCTCACTAATCACGGTTTACTCGACGTTACCTGAAACCCGTATCTACCCTTGAACCCCTCGTGCTTGGTTTCTTAGTTCCTTCTCTTACACACCTATCGACAATCCATACACAACGACGCCAACCCGCATGTTCAACAAAAGTACTCTCTTGATCAAGAAAAGTCGGCTGAGCTCTTATCTTTCACTCGCGGCGAGCATGTTCATTACAAAGCCTTTCGGCGGTGACAGCGATCTTTCTTGGGATCAGTCGGCTTCTCCCTATGGAATGATCTCTTAGGTTCGAACCACGGAAGAGTTGGCGCGATCTCTATGCTTCCACATACATAATCCTGCATTGAGGTACTTTCACCGTTCTTGCTAACACCATCTTTGGTCGGACCAATAATCACAAGGTCGACCAAAATGGGTTGTTAAATCATTCTGTGCCCTCGATGTCGGTACATCAGCGTCGCACCTTTCACCTTTCGACCATATCCACACATGCGTGAGCGCGCGGTACTAATCCCTTTGTCTTTGGTAGCATCATCACTTCTAAGCTTATGCTTTAGGCCTTTTCGACGAGTTGTTGTCTTTATCGCCATATATGATCAAGCAACTTTGCTTGATATAATTTATTGGGATTCCCCTAATCTCTCCAAGACAAGATGGCGGTTTACATTAATGATAAATGCGTCAAATTCACGGTGTTGTGTTACCTTGTCCGAATCGTATCGGCGTCCAAGATCCGCGCTAATTGGCGTTATGCTCTTGATGCTCGCCGCCCATGACGAGAAAATTATGATGCTAATTTGGCGGCTATGCAAGCTCACATGCATCGTCGGGATCGGTTGTTCAGCGCCATCAACAAACCCAAGTGAGACTATCGTCTCGTACAAAAAATCGCGACGTGAACACCAAGAATATGCTTTTCGCAATGATCGTAACGAGCATTGCAAGCTCGCATAAGCGGATGCATAACCTTAATAATTACGATTGACGAGCGTCGAAGACCTAAATACTAGAGGTAGAAGAACAAGGGCAAAATTCTCAAATTAACGATTCATCACCTTTCTCCTACGATTTCTCTGGTTTTATCGCATTGAGGACAATGCTTATTTTAAGTTCGAAGTCGAGAACATTTCTTTATTCGTTATTATTTTATTTGCTCTATTTAGTATTTCCTTTTGTTTCTTTTCCTATGTATTGCAAAATTTCCATTCAATAAAATACATGTTTATGTAATTTTAGTCTTTTATGTTTAAATTTACGTGCTTATTGAATTCCTCCTTTTTCTTGAGCCATAACGACAAATTTTAACAAAAATTAAAAGCATATGTTAACACACTCAAATAATACTAAGGTTGCCTATTTTTAAATAAGAATTGAGCGACTTAGCAAAATTGTTATCGTCCTAACACTTTAAAACCCCAGCGTGTTTAGATTGATTTAAGTATTTATTATACCAACACCTTAAGACTTAGTTTTAAAGTAATCCGAGTAGTTTATTAAGCGATCGCGCCTTAAGCGACAAACTACATTGGAGAATCGATGAATATAAGTGATTGATCAAGAGTTTTTAAGAAAATTTTTATTAGAAGATGCACTTATTAAGTTAGATGGTCCTTACGGATCATTTAATTCAACGATTCGGAAACTATAAAATATTTATGCAAACATCCATTATGAATTGGTTCGGTGGTCCACAGTGTGAACTTGGTAGGGATTGATCGATCCCCATAATTTGTAATTGGATAAAGTACCAAATATAATTACGGGGACTCTAAATTTGGATTATAAAGATCAAAGTCACTAACGGTTACTCCACTATGCGTAAGGTAAAAGGCTTAATGTGATTGCGCAAGAATGAAAGCAGGTGAAACAAAACAAAAGTATTAGGTCGAGCTATAATAACATGACTCGAATTAGTGCAAAAATGGGGTTGTCTAGTGTTATTCGGTGATTTTGGTGTCAAAGTCTAAACTCGAGGTTATCCAACAAAAGTGAATTGCAACCTAAATGCGATTGAATTGTGTTTTATATCTGCGTTTAACATATGCTTAAGTGATTTTTCATTTTACTTTTTGCTTGAGGACAAGCAAGGTTTAAATATATAGGGAGTTTGATAACACGAATTTATATAACATTTTGGCGTAATTTTCATAGACAATGTTACTATTTTTATTTAATTATATTATTTTATTTACGTATTATGTTGGTATTTCTTTTTATTTCGGTATTTGTATTAAATAAAGATAAATCAAGCAAAAGTAAAATCGAGGAAAAATCGGATTAAAAAGCAAAAGAAATGAAGCAGGGGTGATATACCAAAAATGAGGGGTTAAGAAAACAATTATACCAAGAGACTAAGCCTGACAAGCGAGGCCCATGAAACAAGTCCGACGCGAAAGCCGCGCCACGTGGTGAGGGCGGCCGTCTCGACATACCCTCTCCCTTTGAGGCGCCGCCTCCCATGCAAGTGGGGTCCACCACTTTTCGAGCGATTGAGGCGCGCGTCTCCATTCCAAAAACCTATTTTGAGCGTCCGCCTCCTCCTTCAAACTTTTTACTCTCCACGTTCACACCTTGGATACGGAGTTGAGGAATGGGAAGTTACCAAGTGAATCTATAAATACAAGTTCAAGTCTCGGTCGAGTCGGTTTTCTTGAACAGCAGTTTTCTTTATTTGCAATTTTATTTGGTTTTGTACTTTGAATTTATTTTCGTTTTCAATTTCTTTGTTTAGATTTTATTTGAGTTTTCAGTCTAATCTTCGTTAGATCTAGTGATTTTTATTCCTTGTTTATCTTCTTCTTTCAAATTCAAGAAGTCTCAAAGCGGATCAACCGACTTGTGGTGGAGTGCTCGCTTATTCGAAGAACAAGATTATTTCGGTATTCTTAATTTGAGGTTTAATTTAATTATTTTATTTTATTTAATTTATTGTTATGCGATATTATTTATTTGAAATGTTTAAATATATTAAACCATATTATTTATGCATATACGATTAATTAATATATACAGCTAAGTCTTTTGATATTGGTATGTAAATTAATCAGACAAAGGAATCCAAAATAAACGGCATAATGTTACGTTGTTAAAATATTCTTTCGACTTTGATATCTAATTTAATTTATTAAAGGTTTAGAAACCAGCCGATAGAGTTTGAGGTTAATAAAAGCGGACTAAGGTTAGAAACCAACGAGGCGACAATTTGAGGTTTAGAACGGATAGTGGATACTAGGTATTAATTTTAAAGGCTAACGACAGTTTTAAAAAGATTAAACTTTATTTATTTTCAAAAGTGTTTTTAAATTCGGTAGGGATAGTGAGCATACGTTAGGATTTAATTGCATGATCCGATTCAATGACGAAAGTTTGAGATAGGATTTTTAGATGAATATTGTTTCTTTGAAATAGGATTTTATTCAACTTGGTAACACGTCGGTGGAAATTGAGATCCTTAGGTTAGACAAATTACATCACGATATCTGTTTATTTATTATATTTTCCTTAACCAAAATCTTAAAGAATTATTCGCCTTAGGCGTATCACGTAACTTAAGATAACAATAGATCGATTTATAGTCTCGTGGGTTCGATATCTTTTAAAACTGCGATAGGGCGTGCACTTGCTGATGTGATTAATAGGCGATAAAGTCGCGATCGGTATACATACATCCTATATATGTATAAAGCGCCAAAGTGACCGATTCGGTTTTGTCCGTTTTCCTAAACTGCGTTTCGTAGGAAGAATTCCATTTACGTAAGGAAGGGTTAAAGAAGGGTTAGCAGCTAGAAAGGTTACCTGCTTTACGAATCTTTTTAGCAATGGGTTTATCGGTGTTATTAAGCATCTTTGGAAGGATTCTTCGTCAAAGGGCACTCTTGTGCATTTATTTGGCCCATTCACCATAGCAACAATCATAACCTAAATTTACGAAGGATAAAAGTAAATTTTTAGAGTTCCACCACGAAATCAAGGTTGATTTTAATTCAAATAATATTTTATTACAAATTCGGTTTGTCAATGAAGTTTCCATAACTTTGATGACTTGATTTCTCTGCATTATAAAAACAAGAAAATGTTATAGAATTTTGCTAACTTCAAATTTATGTCAAGAGGAGAAGCTCATCGATATAGTTGAAGACTCGGTTCTGTGACTATCGTATGCGGATATATGACAAACCATCTCCTCATTCTCGACCAAAAATTCCAATCGATTGTTGGGTTATCGGGAGAATTTATCGACATGGTTGTGGAGATTTATGTACGAAAAAAATGCAATTTGGAAAGGCATTCTTCAAGCTGAAGCAGTTTCAACATTACCAATCCAATCTGGTAATGCCACTCACACACAATCCGTCGTTAGATCCAACATTGTGTAATACCACTCCCGTAATGCCAAGGCATGTAGGCAAATGGAAGCATCAATAGCGCCGATTACGCGCTAGGCATGAAAATTCATAACTTTGAGCTACACGCCGATGCTGGCGTGCTTGCACGCAGGCGTGTCGCCTAACATACACTTGCACATGCCTTCTGCCAAAGCATTTCAGCCCGTGCGTGCCACGCACATGCATTTCGCGATCACAGCACCCCAGCCTACTTTTACGCTATGCACTGCGCAGCGCGCGCTTTGCCCGAGCACGCTTGCCTGCGCTTTGTCATCCCTCTATATATGTATAAAGCGCCGTGACCCAGTTGATTTTGTCCGTTTTCCCACAGCATTATTCTTGTAAGGAAAATAACCATTTACGTAACAAAGGGTTAAAGAGATTAGCGACTAGAAGGTTTTTTGGCGCTACGAATCTTTTCATCCATGGGTTTGGCGGTGTTATTAACATAACTGGAAGGATTCTTCGTCACAAGAGAACTACCGTGCATTTGTTGAGAAGCTATTCACCATAGCAAGCAATCATTACGGAATTTATGAGCGATAAAAGCAAATTTTTTAGAGTTCCACCACGAAATCAAGGTTTATTTTAATTCAAATAATATTTTATTACAAATTCGGTTTGTCAATGAAGTTTCTATAACTTTGATGACTTGATTTCTCCTACATTATAAAAACAAGAAAATGTTATAGAATTTTGCTAATTTCAAATTTATATCGGGAGGAAGCTCATCGATATGGTTGAAGACTCGGTTTACTATGACTATCATGGCGGATATATGACAAACCATCTCCTCGTTCGACCAAAATTCCAATCGATTGTTGGGTTCCGGGAGAATAAATCGACATGGTTGTGGAGATTTATATGCGAAAAGATGCAATTTGGAAGGCATTCTTCAAGCTATGGAACAATTTCAACATTCATAATCGATCCACGGTAATGCCACTCCGCACCAATCCGTCGACTAGATCCAACATTGTGTAGCGTACCACTCCCACGATGCCAGGCATGTAGGCAAATGGAAGCATCAACCAGCGCCCGATTACGCGGGCTGGCATGAAAATTCATAACTTTGAGCTACACGCGGGCGCCTCGTTATACGCTGATGCTTGCACGCTTGCGATGTACGCCTAACATACACTTTGCACATGCCTTCCGCCAAAGCATTTCGGCCCATGCGTGCCGCCTAAGCATTTACGCAATCGCGCGAGCCTACTTTTACGCCTATGCACGCTGCTGCGCTGCCGAACTGCACACTGCGCTTCATCTGTCCCTCCTATATATGTATAAGCGCCAAAGTGACCCAGTTCGGTTTGTCCGTTTTTCCCAAGCACAATATTCTTGTAAGGGAAAATGTCCATTTACGTAACAAAGGGTTAAAGAAGGATTAGCGACTAGAAGGTTTAGGCGCTACGAATCTTTTCATCCATGGGTTTGGCGGTGTTATTAACCGCCTTTGGAAGGATTCTTAAGTCACAAGGCACTCACATGCATTTGTTGAAGCTATTCACCATAGCAAGCAATCATTACGGAATTTTTGAAGGATAAAGAAAGCAAATTTTTAGAGGTTCCACCACGAAATCAAGGTTGATTTTAATTCAAATATTTTATTACAAATTCGGTTTGTCAATGAAGTTTCTAACGATGACTTGATTTCTCTACATTATAAAAACAAGAAAATGTTATAGAATTTTGCTAATTTCAAATTTATGTCGGGCTCGAAGCTCGATATGGTTGAAGACTCGGTTCTTGTGACTATCATAGCGGATATATGACAAACCATCTCCTCATTCTCGTAAAAATTCCAATCGATTGTTGGGTTGTCGGAGAATAAATCGACATGGTTGTGAAGATTATATGCGAAAAGATGCAATTTGGAAGGCATTCTTCAAGCTGTAAACGGTTTCAACATTCATAATCGATCACGGTAATGCCAGCACACCAATCCGTCGACTAGATCCAACATTGTGTAACGTACCACTCCCAATGCCAGGCATGTAGGCAAATGGAAGCATCGACCAGCGCCCGATTTTGCGGCGCTGGGCATGAAACTTCATAACTTTGGTTTGCCCGGGGAATGCCTCCGTTATGCGCCGCGTGCTTGCACGCGACGTGTCGCCTAGCATGCGCTGCACATGCGCTTCTGCCAAAGCATTTCAGCCCATGCGTGCACGCCAAGCATTTACGCGATCACGCGCTTGACCTACTTTTACGCCTATCGCCCCAGCGGCGCTTTGCCTAGGCCTGCGCCTTTCGCTGTCCCTCCCTCATATATGTATAAGCGCCAAAGTGACCCGGTTCGAGTTTTGTCCCGTTTTCCAAGCACGTATTCGTAAGGAAAATGTCCATTTTACGTAACAAAGGGTTAAAGAAGGGTTAGCGACTAGAAGGTTTGGCGCTACGAATCTTTTCATCCATGGGTTTGGCGGTGTTATTAACCGCCTTTGGAAGGATTCTTAATCACAAAGAAACACTACCGTGCATTTGTTGGGAAGCTATTCACCATAGCAAGCAATCATTACAGGAATTTTGAAGGATAAAGAAAGCAAATTTTTAGAGTTTTCACCACGAAATCAAGGTTGATTTTAATTCAAATAATATTTTATTACAAATTCGGTTTGTCAATGAGTTTCTATAACTTTGATGACTTGATTTCTCTACATTATAAAAACAAAGAAAATGTTATAGAATTTTGCTAATTTCAAATTTATGTCGGGAGGAGAAGCTCATCGATATGGTTGAAGACTCGGGTTCTTGTGACTATCATGACGGATATATGACAAACCATCTCGTTCGGTAAAAATTCCAATCGATTGTTGGGTTAGCCGGGAGAATAAATCGACATGGTTGTGGAGATTTATGTACGAAAAGATGCAATTTGGAAGGCATTCTTCAAGCTATGAAGCAGGTTTCAACATTCATAATCGATCCGAGTAATGCCACTCGGACACGATCCGTCGGCTAGATCCAACATTATGTAACGTACCACTTCCGACAATGCCAAGGCATATAGGCAAATGGAAGCATCAACCAACGCTGATTCTGCCGCGCTAGGCATTTAAATTCATAACTTTGAGCTGCTGCTTTTTGTAGGATATTTCCGTAAACAAGTATTTTTAATGCTCGATTCCACGAGGGATTGGTGTATGTTATAGTCTTTCAATAGAAAAAATGTATTTTAAGATATTGTAACCAAGGGGTTTGTTATCTACTCTACTAGAGCGTGAGTTTCCAAACAAACAACTAAATTAATTCTTTCAAAGAGAGTTATGGTTTGGATTAAAGAGAGTTTGAGATTGCTTTCAAATTAAGGAGGCATGTCAAGATTAGTTTCATTGATCTAGTTTCATACATATTTATTTAATCAAGTGATGAACATAGTAGATGATTTTTATAAATACATATCCTCTCAATCTTGTAGATTTCCCACCAAAGTGTGAATGTTATCATGTTAATCCTTGCATGATTCCTCTAATCTTGACACAAAAGAGCTTAGCCACTCATTTCCATGGTTGCTTGCTCTCAATATTGGTAGAAATGATGAAAATCAAAGATTCAAGAAGGAAAAGCTATGGTGTTCTTCTTACAATTCTTGCCCTAGATTTACAAAGATGAAAAGATAATGATGATGAAGTGTTTCTTCCTTCCTTTACAAGCCAAAAGTCATTTGAAGTGATGGGTTGGTGGCCAAAAGGTGAAAGCATGGAGTGCATCCTTTTTACGAATTTAGAGAACCGCACTAAAGCAGCGATCATCTTTGGCACCGCCTTGAAAACCGCACATGTAGCATGCTTTCTTCATCTAAAAATATCTTGAAAAGAATCATCCCTTAAGCTCAGTGCCCTTGAATCCAGCTTGGGAGAATTAGTCAATAAAATCCTACAAGTGAAAGTAAAATAAGTTAAATAATATATATTAAACAAAAAACTAAATAAAACCTAATTAAACCAAAATACTAGAATAAATAATACTAATTAAATGAAAAGGTATTGTTAAGGACCACGAATCATGTACAAAATAAGTACAATCGGTCCTTAACACACCTTGAGAGCGCCTCCGAGCTTCCCAACATGCCCAAGCATGCAATGCACCTTAGCGTGCTTGCACGCCTAACATGTTTTCTGCATGCACACTTGCTGCCGCGGCATGCATGCCAGCGTGCGCACGCCCGACATTTATGCCACTCTTTTGCCCAAGCACAGCTTTTACGCCTATACCGACTGTGCGCGTCGCCTCCCAACACTGCACACTGCGCTGTCATCACCCTATATATGTATAAGCGCGAAGTGACCAGTTTCGGTTTTGTCCGGTTTTCCTAAACTGCGTTCTGTAAGGAAGAAGTCCATTTACGTAAGGAAGGGTTAAAAAGGGTTAGCGCTAGAAGGGTTACACCTTTCTGAATCTTTTAAGGAATGGGTTTATCGGTGTTATGCTGTCTTTGGAAGGATTCTTCGTCACAATGCACTGCATTTATTTGGGCCATTCACCATAGCAAGCAATCATAACACGGAATTTTTGAAGGATAAAGAAAGTAAATGTTTTAGAGTTCCACCACGAAATCAAGGTTGATTTTAATTCAAATAATATTTTATTACAAATTCGGTTTGTCAATGAAGTTTCCATAACTTTGATGACTTGATTTCTCTGCATTATAAAAACAAGAAAATGTTATAGAATTTTGCTAACTTCAAATTTATGTCGGGAGGAGAAGCTCATCGATATGGTTGAAGACTCGGTTCTTTGTGACTATCGTGACATATATATGACAAACCATCTCCTCGTTCTGACCAAAATTCCAATCGATTGTTGGGTTAGCCGGGAGAATAAATCGACATGGTTGTGAGTTTATGTCTAAAAAGATGAAATTTGGAAGGCATTCTTCAAGCTATTAAATAGTTTCAACATTCATAATCGATCCACGGTAATGCGACTCACACCAATCACGTCATTAGATCCAACATTGTGTAGCGTACCACTCCCCACAATGCCAAGGCATGTAGGCAAATGGGCGTCAACCAGCGTCGATTACGCGCTAGGCATAAAATTCATAACTTTGAGTGCACGCCCAAGGCGCCTCCGTGTTTGCCAGGCGTGCTTGCACGCGGCATGTGCGCCTAGCATGCCCGCACGCATGCCTTCTGCCCAAGCATTTACGCCCGTGCGTGCCTGCCCAAGCATTTACGCCCAATTCTACTTGCCCGAGCCTACTATGCCTATGCGCCGTACTGTGCTGCGCTGCTGACTGCTTTGCACACTGCGGCACATCCCCCGTATATATGTAAAGCGCCAAAGTGACCAGTTCGGTTTTGTCCGTTTTCCAGCCTGCATTCTTGGCAGGAAAATGTCCATTTACATAGCGAAGGGTTAAAGAAGGGTTAGCGACTAGAAGGTTTAGGCGCTACGAATCTTTTCATCCATGGGTTTGGCGGTGTTATTAACGCCTTTGGAAGGATTATTAAATCGAGAAACCTCATGCATTTGTTGAGGCATTCACCATAGCAAGCAATGATTACGGAAGTTTTGAAGGATAAAAGCAAATTTTTTAGAGTTCCACCACGAAATCAAGGTTGATTTTAATTCAAATAATATTTTATTACAAATTCGGTTTGTCGATGAGTATCTATAACTTTGATGACTTGATTTCTCTACATTATAAAAACAAGAAAATGTTATAGAATTTTGCTAATTTCAAATTTATGTCAAAGAGAAGCTCATCGATATGGTTGAAGACTCGGTTTACGGTTACTATCGTAGCGGATATATGACAAACCATCTCTCGTTCTCGACCAAAAATTCCAATCGATTGTTTGATTTCGGAGAACTTATCGACATGGTTGTGGAGTTTATGTTTAAAAAGATGCAATTTGGAAGGCATTCTTCAAGCTGTAAACAGTTTCAACATTCATAATCCCGATCCGGGTAATGCCACTCACACACCAATCCGTCGACTAGATACAACATTGTGTAACGTCTGACTCCCGTAATGCGAGCGTAGGCAAATGTAAGCATGAACCAGCGGTTACTTGCGCGCTAGCCATGAAAATTCATAACTTTGAGCCGCTTGCCCAAAGGCGCCTCCGTGCACGCCCAATGAAGCGTGCTTGCCTCCCAGGCGTGTGCGCCTAGCATGCCTTGCATGCCTTCACCTGACATTTCGCCCGTGCGTGCTGCATGCCAAAAGAATTCTGCCCAATCTGCACCTGACCTACTTATGCGCTAAAGCACGCCGGTAGCGTCTGCGCCAGCCTGCCTGCGCGCTGTCGCCCCCATATATGTATAAAGCGCCAAGTGACCAGTTTCGGTTTGTCCCATTTTCCCGAGCGCGTTCTTGTAAGGGAAGTCCATTTAGTAGGAAGGGTTAAAGAAGGTTAGCATCTAGAAGGTGTAGCTGCTGCGAATCTTTTCAACAATGGGTTTGGCGGGCGCTATTAACGCCTTTGGAAGGATTCTTACGTCACAGAGCACTACCGTGCATTTATTGGGAACTATTCACCATAGCAAGCAATCATTACACGGAATTTTTGAAGGATAAAGCAAATTTTTAGAGTTCCACCAAATCAAGGTTGATTTTAATTCAAATAATATTTTATTACAAATTCGGTTTGTCGATGAAGTTTCCATAACTTTGATGACTTGATTTCTCACTGCATTATAAAAACAAGAAAATGTTATAGAATTTTGCTAACTTCAAATTTATGTCGGGAGGCTCATCGATATGGTTGAAGACTCGATTTCTTTGTGACTATCGTGACATATATATGACAAACCATCTCCTCGTTCTCGACCAAAAATTCAATCGATTGTTGGGTTGTCCGGAGAATAAATCGACATGGTTGTGAGATTTATGTCTAAAAGATGAAATTTGGAAGGCATTCTTCAAGCTATTAAATAGTTTCAACATTCGCCAATCGATCCGGTAATGCCTCGCACACCAATCCGTCGATAGATCCAACATTGTATAGCGTTACCACTCCCACGATGCCAGGCATGTAGGCAAATGGAAGCATCAACCAGCGTCGATTCTGCGCTGGGCATAAAATTCATAACTTTGGTGCACGCCCAAAGGCCTCCGTGTTTGCCAGGCGTGCTTGCCCGGCGTCATGCGCCTAGCATGCCGCCTACACATGCCTTCACCCAAAGCATTTACGCCCATGCGTGCACGCACGCCCGACATTTACGCGGATTACGCGCGAGCCTACTATTCCGCTTATGCATGCTGGCGGCGTGCGCACACCGCACACTGCGTGCATCCCCCCATATATGTATAAGCGCCAAAGTGACCCGGTTGATTTTGTCCCGTTTTCCCAGCTTTGCATTCTTAAGGAAAATGTCCATTTACGTAACGAAGGGTTAAAGAAGGGTTAGCGACTAGAAGGTTTAGGCATTGCTACGAATCTTTTCATCCATGGGTTTGGCGGGTGTTATTAACCATGGAAGGATTATTAGTCACAAAGCACTACCGTGCATTTGTTGGGGCTATTCACCATAGCGGCAATGATTACACAGGTTTTGAAGGATAAAGAAAGCAAATTTTTAGAGTTCACCACGAAATCAAGGTTGATTTTAATTCAAATAATATTTTATTACAAATTCGGTTTGTCGATATGATATCTATAACTTTGATGACTTGATTTCTCCTACATTATAAAAACAAGAAAATGTTATAGAATTTTGCTAATTTCAAATTTATGTCGAGAGGGCTCATCGATATGGTTGAAGACTCGGTTCTGAGTTTACTATCGTAGCGGATATATGACAAACCATCTCGTTTCTCGATAAAAATTCAATCGATTGTTGGGTTGTCGGGAGAACTTATCGACATGGTTGTGGAGATTTATGTTTAAAAAGATGCAATTTGGAAGGCATTCTTCAAGCTGTAAACAGTTTCAACATTCATAATCCAATCCGGTAATACCACTCACACCAATCACGTCGGCTAGATCAACATTGATAGCGTCTGACTCCCGTAATGCCAGGCATGTAGGCAAATGGAAGCATGAACCAGCCAGTTACCCGCGCTAGCCATGAAAATTCATAACTTTGAGCCGCTTTGCCCAGGCGCCTCCGTGCACGAAGCCGTGGCGTGCTTACCTCTGGCGTATGCTAGCATGCCGCTTGCACATGCCTTCACGCGAGCATTTACGCCCATGCGTGCACGCATGCCAGAATTCACGCTGATCACACGCGAGCCTGCTTATACGCTTAGCACGCCCGGTAGCGGCGCTGCGCAACTGCTGCCACTTTTGCACTGTCGCCCCCTATATGTATAAGCGCCAAAGTGACCAGTTTGAGTTTGTCCCATTTTCCCAAGCCTCGTTCTTGTAAGGAAGAAGTCCATTTACGTAAGGAAGGGTTAAAGAAGGTTAGCATCTAGAAGGTTTAGGTGCTTTCTGCGAATCTTTTCAACAATGGGTTTGGTAAGGCGTATTAACCGCCTTTGGAAGGATTCTTCGTCACGAAGCACTCTTTGCATTTATTGGGAACTATTCACCATAGCAAGCAATCATTACCTAGATTTTTTAAGGATAAAGAAAGCAAATTTTTAGAGAGTTCCACCACAGAAATCAAGGTTGATTTTAATTCAAATAATATTTTATTACAAATTCGGTTTGTCGATGAAGTTTCTATAACACGATGACTTGATTGCTCCTACATTATAAAAAACAAGAAAATGTTATAGAATTTTGCTAATTTCAAATTTATGTCAAGAGGAGAAGCTCATCGATATGGTTGAAGACTCGGGTTCACGGTTCTATCGTGGCGGATATATGACAAACCATCTCCTCATTCTCGGTAAAATTCCATCGATTGTTGGGTTGTCGGAGAACTTATCAACATGGTTGTGAGAGTTTATGTACGAAAAAGATGCAATTTGGAAGGCATTCTTCAAGCTATAAAGCAGTTTCAACATTCATAATCCCAATCCGGTGTAATGCCACTCACACACATCCATCGTCGACTAGATCCAACATTGTGTAGCGTCTGACTCCCCAATGCCAAGGCATGGCAGGCAAATGGAAGCATGAACCAGCGGTTACGCGTAGCCATGAAAATTCATAACTTTGAGCCGCTGCCCAAGGCGCCTCGTGCACGGCAAGCCCCAGTAACCTCCCAGGCGTGTGCACCGCCTAGCACATGCCTTGCATGCTTTCTGCCCGACATTTACGCCCATGCGTGCACGCATGCCAAAATTCACGATCTGCGCACGCTTGCCTACTTATACGCCCTAAGCCGGTAGCGCTGCTATGAAACTGCTGCACTGCTGCGCCCCAATAATGTATAAGCGCCAAAGTGACCCAGTTGGTTTGTCCCATTTTCCCAAGCCTCGTTCTGTAAGGAAGAAGTCCATTTACGTAGGAAGGGTTAAGAAGGTTAGCATCTAGAAGGTTTATTTTCTGCGAATCTTTTCAACAATGGGTTTGGCGGTATTATTAACCGCTGGAAGGATTCTTAGTCACAAAGCACTACCGGTGCATTTATTGGGAACTATTCACCATAGCAAGCAATCATTACCTAGAATTTTTAAGGATAAAGCAAATTTTTTAGAGTTCCACCACGAAATCAAGGTTGATTTTAATTCAAATAATATTTTATTACAAATTCGGTTTGTCAATGAAGTTTATAACTTTGATGACTTGATTGCTCTACATTATAAAAACAAGAAAATGTTATAGAATTTTGCTAATTTCAAATTTATGTCAAGAGGAGCTCATCGATATGGTTGAAGACTCGGTTCACGGTTACTATCGTGACGGATATATGACAAACCATCTCCTCATTCTGACCAAAAATTCAATCGATTGTTGGGTTGTCGGAGAACTTATCAACATGGTTGTGGAGATTTATGTGAAAAGATGCAATTTGGAAGGCATTCTTCAAGCTATAAACGGTTTCAACATTCATAATCGATCCGGTAATGCCACTCACACACCGATCCGTCGACTAGATCCAACATTGTTAGCAGTCTGACTCCCCATAATGCCAAGGCATGTAGGCAAATGGAAGCATGAACCAGGCGGATTACGCCGCTAGCCATGAAAATTCATAACTTTGAGCCGCTTTGCCCAGGGCGCCTCCGTTGCCCAAGCCGGTGGCGTGCTTGCCTCCCAGTGATGTGCTAGCATGCCCGGCTTGCATGCCTTCACCTGACATTTACGCCCGTGCGTGCCGCATGCCAGAATTTACGCGCCCAATCCACGCGGCACCTTATGCGCTAAGCACCTTAGCCAGCGGCGCTGTATGGCTTTGCTGCTGCGCTATGCGCCCCTATATATGTATAAAGCATCAAAGTGACCCAGTTCGAGTTTGTCCATTTTCCCGAGCCTCGTTCTTGTAAGGAAGAAGTCCATTTACGTAAGGAAGGGTTAAAGAAGGTTAGCATCTAGAAGGTTTAGCATTTGCTTTCTGCGAATCTTTTCAACAATGGGTTTGGCGCTATGCTACGCCAGGATTCTTATCACAAAGAGCACTCGTGCATTTATTGGGAACTATTCACCATAGCAAGCAATCATTACCTAAATTTTTAAGGATAAAAGCAAATTTTTTAGAGTTCCACCACAAAATCAAGGTTGATTTTAATTCAAATAATATTTTATTACAAATTCGGTTTGTCAATGAAGTTTCTATAACACGATGACTTGATTGCTCCTACATTATAAAAACAAGAAAATGTTATAGAATTTTGCTAATTTCAAATTTATGTCGAGAGGAGCTCGTCGATATGGTTGAAGACTCGGTTTGAGTTACTATCGTGAGGATATATGACAACCATCTCCTCGTTCTACCAAAAATTCCAATCGATTGTTGGGTTGTCGGGAGAACTTATCAACATGGTTGTGGGATTTATGTGAAAAGATGCAATTTGGAAAGGCATTCTTCAAGCTGTAAACAGTTTCAACATTCATAATCCCGATCCGGGTAATGCCAGCTCACGCACCGATCCGCGTCGATTAGATCCAACATTGTGTAATGTCTGACTCCCGTAATGCCCAGGCATGTAGGCAAATGGAGAAACCATGAACCAGCCCGGTTACGCGCTAGCCATGAAATTCATAACTGAGCCGCTGCCCAGGAGCGCCTCCGTGCACGCTTGGAGGCCCAGGCGTGCTTGCCTCCCGAGGCGTACGCCTAGCATGCGCTTGCGTACCTTCCACCCGACATTTCGCCATGCGTGCACGCATGCCAAGAATTTACGCCCGATCCGCACCCGAGCACGCTTCGCCTAAGCACCTTGGCAGCGGCGCTGTATGCCGCACTACTGCACTGCGCCCCCTATATGTATAAAGCGCCGATGACCCGGTTGAGTTTTGTCCATTTTCCCAAGCCTCGTTCTTGTAAGGAAGAAGTCCATTTACGTAAGGAAGGGTTAAAGAAGGGTTAGCATCTAGAAGGTTTAGGCTCTGCGAATCTTTTCAACAATGGGTTTGGCGGGCATGCTTACGCCTTGGAAGGATTCTTACGTCACAAGAGCACTCACCGTGCATTTATTGGGAACTATTCGCCATAGCAAGCAATCATTACACGGAATTTTGAAGGATAAAGAAATCAAATTTTTAGAGAGTTCCACCACGAAATCAAGGTTGATTTTAATTCAAATAATATTTTATTACAAATTCGGTTTGTCAATGAAGTCTCCATAACTTGATGACTTGATTTCTCTGTATTATAAAAACAAGAAAATGTTATAGAATTTTGATAAATTCAAATTTATGTCGGGAGGAGAAGCTCATCGATGGTTGAAGACTCATTTATGGTGACTATCGTGGCGGATATATGACAAGCCGTCTCTCATTCATGCCAAAAATTCCAATCTATTGTTGGGTTATCCGGGAGTATTATCGACATGGTTGTGGAGATATGTAAAAAAGATGCAATTTGGAAGGCATTCTTCAAGCTGTAAACGGTTTAACATTCATAATCCCAATCCAGTGATGCCACTCGTACACGATCACGTCATTAGATCCAACATTGTGTACGGCGCCACTCGGAAACAATGCCAAATAAATGGAGCTTATCAACAAGCGGATTACGCGCTAGGCATGAAAATTCATAACTTTGGTACTTTGCCCTAAAAGCGCCTCGTGCACCGCCCAAACGCTGACATGCAATGCACCCAAGCGAGCTTGCCCTATGCTTTCACCTTGCGAGCATGCATGCCACGTTAATACGCTTTGCCCAAGCATTTACATGGCGTTCTGCACGCCCAGTATTTACCCTACTCGCACACGAGCACCGCACATGCTGCGCTGCAGCGCGCTTTGCCTGGCCTTGCCCACTATATATGTATAAATTGCCAATGTGACCCATTTCAATTTTGTCCCGTTTTCCTAAGCTTGCGTTTGTAAGGAAGAAGTCCATTTCTATAAGGAAGGCTTAAGAGGGCTAGCGACTAGAAGGGTTAGGCGCTACGAATCTTTTCGGCAAGGTTTGTCGGTGTTATTAACCACACTAGAAGGATTCTTATACAAGAGCACTACGTGCATTTATTTGGGCCATAACCATAGCAAGCAATCATTGGAATTTTTGAAGGATAAAAGTAAATTTTTAGAGTTCCACCACGAAATCAAGGTTGATTTTAATTTAAATAATATTTTATTACAAATTCGGTTTGTCAATGAAGTTTCCATAACCTGATGACTTGATTTCTCCTGCATTATAAAAAACAAGAAAATGTTATAGAATTATGCTAACTTCAAATTTATGTCAGGAGGAGAAGCTCATCGATATGGTTGAAGACTCAGTTTACGGTGACTATTGTTGCACCCCAAAATTTACCCTCCTATCTCGATTTTATCTGGTCTAGGCTTTGCATTTATCATGACAGTCACATGCATTCATACCATTGGTTCTATGGTTTCGGGTTGGAGTTGATTCCCAAAGATTCTCCGTTGAACAGAAAAGTTGTGGTGCTTTCAACCAATCTAGGATATTGGGAAAACGACGAGGTTTAATATTAAATCTTATCCGTTCATATCTATCAGTTTTCAGGGCTTGGTGTTCGATTGTTGAATTGAATGGTCTGTTCTTGGTGGAGCTACGGAAGTCTGGTTATTTTGAATGTCATTACCTCCTGTCACGAGTTTGGGTTTTGCGTTTGTTTGAGTTCATTGTTCAAGATGTAAAGGGTGGATATTGATTATCCGTTTATTGATCAACAATTCAGGTTCTAGTGCATTTGGTTTGCTCGTCAACTTTATTCGTTTCTTGGCGATGGTTGATGTATGTGAAAATATTCATCGAGAGGGCTTTTACAAGATTTCACAGATGTCAGTTGCCACATGTTTAGATCTTTCTTATCACGTTCATCGCTCATGAAATTCAAGACATTCATTGAAAAATTAGAAGTTTCTTTATGAAATTCGCTTGGTTTCCAATCTTTTTGCTACCAAACATGTTTCGTTTTGCGGATCGGTGACAATACCATTAATTTCAAGTGGAATCTATCACCCATTTCTTAAGAAATCATGGAATCGCCAAATTGACCAAGGTTTGGAATCAAGAATTTTATTTGAAACTTAGAGTTAGTTTTAATTCTTTGTTTCAAGTGGCAAAAGGCTCGGGATTTTTTTCATGAGCGGATCAACATGAAAGCTTTATGGCCGGGAAATTCAAAAGGATTTAAGTATTGCTCATTTCTAAGTCATCATGACTACAGTTGGAATTATAGATTGATGTGGAATTGGATACACTTGTTAATCAATATTTCAACATAGTTTGTTTTAACCAATTTAATTTTGGTTCATGACAAATTTTGGGATATTTGATGTAATAATTTCAACTTTTATACACAATCAAGATTTCAATGAGGTGCATATTTCTCAAAGCTTGTGTTCTTAAAATTCCAAGATTTCCAAGATTGCTCTAAAAGTTTTTTATTGTACAAGGACACGAATCAAGTTATATGCTACAATTTGTCAAATCCTAAAATGCAAGTTTCAATCCAAAAGCCAAACAAATTCATTCAATATTCAATTTCCTTTCCTTGTCATTCAAGTTTCAAAGTCATATTCAATTCAAAATAACACCCGTTTACAAGGTAGAATCAAACCCAGAATTCAACATTCACTTAACTTTAGTTTGCCAAATGCTACATGAGTAATCAATTCACAATGTCAATTTGAATTTGTGATATTATAAATTTCAAGGTTTCTAATACAAGAGTTCCTAGATTACAAGTTTTAAGTTCTAACATCATGCTACAAATGTTATATCCTAATCCTAGATTCTATTGAAGTTTCGTTGTTCTTTGGCTTCTATGTTTTCTTGCTCTATCTTGAACCATGCTTTCTTGACCAACCTTCCTTCACCACTTTTCCAAGCTTGTGCCATAGCTCATTCATGAAACAAAGAAAAGAAATTGGTTAGTGAAGTAAATGGACAGCATTAGCAAGTTTCAGCAGTTTTTATCTCATCATGGGAAACAATTGGGATCGGGTTTATGTGAAATTGTTTCTCATTCATATTCGAGGCAACCACCCTTTGCAAATCGTGACTCATGGTTGGTTCACAAAAGGGGTGTGGTTGAAACCATCACCACCACTAAAGGCTGCAAGTACAATGTAATCTGTCCTATAATAGAAAATGCGGGCAGCCCATAATCGAAAACAATAGCAGCCCAACAAAGTTTGAGAAAGTGTTTGTTATCAAGTCATTACGCTAAATCCGATGCAGGGAAGAACAAAGGCGGCATATTGCTTCCTAACCAATAGGTCAAAGAACATAATACAAAAGCCCAATGTTTTGGTTTTTGTCCAAACACCTGTTCCCAAACTCTAGCATTAGAACAAACCCTAACTCGGACGGTATAAAGCGATAAAAGCCACGGTAATCAAGGGAGATAAGCATTCACTTTGAAAACCCTAGCAGTAAACATCGGACATTTAAAAACCGAATACCAAACAGCATACAAAATCCCAAAGCGGCATACAAAATCCCGAAACGACAACAAGAATCCCGAAACAAATATTCAAATCATCATTTCGATCGTAAACCCTTGAGAAATTCGAAAAATAGCGAGAAAGCAAAGATTGAAAGGTAATACGGTTCGGCCGTGGAAGGAGGAAGTTGCGAACTACGTATGCCATCCTTCTCCTTTCCTCCACGATTTCTTTTGTTTTACGCCTTTGCGCCGTCATCATCCTCACCGTTTGAAACCTAGGGTTTCATTTTTTTTTCTTTCCGTTTTCAACAATGCGTACAAGCGAAATCAGCGTTTTCAAATCGAAAAATCATAATAATAGCAAGAGTAACAAAGACAAAGATGAGTGTAATAGAATGAAAGTCGGTGAGATCGTGAGCGGTTCGGATCGATGAGAGGGCCGGCAGTGAGGACGGTGGTCCGAGTCGCGTCGAGAGTCCGGTGAGGAGATCGTGGCGTCGATGAGCGAGTGAAACAGTGGCGAGAGAGTCGATGAGCGGTGAGATCGATTTTGGGAAGATAAGAGGTGAGAATTTACGATCGTGAGGATGAATGGTTTAAATTTCTTGATTTCTTTTAAATATTAAGTTTTAGTTTAATATAATTAAACTTTAGTAAATGAATCTTTTTTTTAGTTTTAGTTTTTATATAATATTTATTCTATAAAATATAATTTAAATTAAAAACTGATTTTTGTTCATAAAGCTTCAAGCTTCAAACAGCTTAAAGCTTCAAACAGGCCCATTCCTAAACTTTTTCTCTTTAAATTCAATTTTTATGCAAGTTTTTATATATAATGATGTATTAAATAATATTTGGCATATGGTAGTTTTTTATTTGTTGAATCACCAATTAAATTGTTAATTGATTTTTCATCAAGTGAAAAAATATCTATACTAATAATTATTTAAATTCTGATTTGTATTGTGTGTTAATTTATTTTCTTTTATTATCCGCTATTACATTCTTGCATGTTTATTACACGATTGTACACTCCACTCTCACGTTAATATAAAAACAACAACGCCTCCGCTCTCTCTTATTTTTGGTTACCCATACCAAATTCTCTAAGGGTCTCATGGTTGGGGATGGGCATGGCCATCCTCACGAGGTTAATTAGGGCCCTTGTTGCCTTGATTAATCATAACCCGAAAAATAATTGATCCATATACCAATCACCATGCACAGGTCTCATGGTTGGGGATAGGAGCACTATCCTCAAAGGTTAATCAAGTCCATATACTTGGTTAATCATAACCGAAATATCATTTCTCTCCGTCCAACGCAATTTTCAACACACTTTCAAATAAAAGTGTTATGGTATAATTAAATTGTTAGAGGTTAAGCCCAACAATTTAATTAAAATGTAAAAATAAGACCATTAGAGGTAACCCGATGACTTGAATACTTTATTATACATAAATATTTAAAACACTTTCATATTAAATTAATTAATTGAATTTGTTTTCAAAATCAATTTTCTACAAAAAAACAAAAATAGTGGTATGGTATTTAATTAAATTGTTAGAGTTATTACGATTTAATTAAAATGTAAAATATTTAGGCCATTAGAGGTAACCCAATGACTTAAATACTTTATTCCATAACATAATAAAAGAACTTTGTTTCACTCACTCCTTTCATAATAAAGATTTTGGATGAGAGAAGATCGGTTGACCTCAATCACCAATCTCAAATATCGAATCGTTAGGGCATCCCGCGTTTGGTACTTGTCATCTACCACTAAAATCAATTCAACCCATTCAAATCCTTTTTCGCTCATATACGATTATCAAAATCAAAACATTTTCTTCTAAAATCAATACAAACAATCCAAGACATTTTCAACAAGAACTACGGAGTTTTGACTTTCCCATTGCGAGGGAATCACGTGACGCGGTTTGAAACCATGTCAAACTCAAAATAATAATAAACAAATTCCGTTTCTTCTTTCTTTTTATCATTAATTAGAGATAGCATTTTTACTTTAAACACACAAACATACACGAACTAAATGGGTCCCATAGTACGATGGGCGTAAGGGAGTACTAATACCTTCCCTTGCGTGCCGACTCCGAATCCATCCTTTTTGGTCTTGTAGGCACCTTATCCAATTTTTGTGGGTTTTATCTATATTTCCCGTTCTTTCTAGAACAAATAAAATTAGGTGGCGATTTCATTGTTTTTGAAAATTCATTTAAATGATTTTTTTGAAAAAGCGAGTTGCTTGATTGGCGACTTCACTTGGGGACCATTTTAAAAAACTTTTTGACTAAGCGAGTCAACCTAGTTTAGTTCTTAGCGCATTTGTGTGTTTGTTTATCGCTTTCTTCTTTATGCTTATCTATTGATTATTTGCTTATTTTTCTCTATGCTTTATATATATTAATCTATTGATATATTATTGTGATGGGAATTCATAGGCATTGTTACATAGATGACCCACTACCTGAGCTTCTGAGTCACCTTTTTAGGAATAGAGGTTGCGTAGCCTAGGTCCATGACTCCATTGTCTTGTTGGCCGACTGCGAAGGCTCGGCTTAGAGTTGGTTGTTTAAGGAGGTTGTTGGCCGCGTTAAATCAGGACATCAATCATTGGACAAATGACCTATAACTCTAAGTTTGTTCATGTTTTATCTAACGAAGACAAAGCGCTCAAATGTTGGATTTAGAGCATCTGTTAAGAAGCCGTTTCTTGGGGTATACTTTACAAATACTATCGCCACGTAGGCCTCTGTGCGATGATAGTGTTTGTAAAAAAATCTGAACCCAAAAACATTTAGCCAAAAAACA